>LR990076.1:0-62500 GCA_905147235.1 Erynnis tages
TTAGCTAGACTCGTACAAACGGTTCTCAAGGTCAAACGGTTTTTTGGTCTTAAATCATTCCTACGATGTCGGGGAGTAATTCTAACAGCATCCCGGGTGGATCATCCTTGTGCAGAACGCCCCCGCCGAGGAAATCAACCGATAACACCTCACAAAATGACCCCAACACAACTTCGAAAGAAAGTGGCGCAAAAGCTTCTTTGACCCCTCCAGCGCCTTCCCCAAGCAACAGCACAGACAGGCTAGCCAAAATCACTGAGCTCAGCAAGCTCATAATAGCGGCAATCTCAGCGGGAAAGAGCGTTACCTCGGAAAATAAAAAACGAGTTATCGATTATGCCAACGAGATCGAAAAACTGTCCCGCGAGGCCGCCGTCTCTGAAAACAATAATAGCACATTAGAAAACATTAAAACACACATAGAAAAAACAATAGCTACAGAAATATCAAAACTCAACTTACCCACGTCCAGTCGATCAACCGCCGCTCCTCTCGCTCCTCTCGCTCCAAGCTGCTCAAATGCAGCTCCCCAAGCAATGAAGATTGTCAGGCCTCCCCAACCAAAACAAACCAAACCCTCTCTCATAATATCTGTTCCTTCTGATGATAAAAGCCGTCGTGAGGTGTCAGACGAGTGGAGAAAAAGCATCAGCTTTAAACAGGTTAATTACTCACCAGCCGGCATCCAACCAGTGGGAAAAAATAAGTTGAAAGTCCACTTTGACACCACTCAACAACGAGATGAAACTCTCAAACGACTAGAATCAGCAACTGAAATTCATGCAGAACCTACGCGCAGGCTTAAACCCATGTTTATACTGAAGGGCGTTTCCAAAGACATTTCAACTGATGAGCTGCGAACTCTGATTCTCCAACAAAACGACCAAATCCGCCAACTCGAACCGAGCACAGATGACCTGCAGTTCCGCTTCGAAAGGTCGAACAGAAATGAGAAACTGTATAACGCGGTCTTTATAACCTCACCAAAAGTGTGGAAAAAAGCAATGGAACTGGAAAGACTAAACATAGATCACCAAAGAGTTCACATCGAAGAATTCGTTCCATTGTTACAATGCTACCAGTGCTTGCAGTACGGGCACCTAAAAAAGCATTGTCCCGGAGACAAACAATGTTGCTCTCACTGCGGCTCGGACACACACTCGTATGCCTCTTGCTCATCCAAACAAAACCAAGAAGATCTGAACTGCGGAAACTGTATGCGTAAAGATCAAAAGCTCAACAGCAAATCAGACACAAAGCACTCAGCAACATCAGATAGATGCCCGATCAAACTGGCCATGAGAAGGAGAGTAGTGGACAAAATTGATTACACAAATTGACAATCACTGAAAATCATCCAGTGTAACCTCGATAAGAGCTACACCAGTTATCACGAATTCTTAAACTATTTCGTAACCGAAGATCTCTCGATAGGGATTGTCAGTGAGCCGTATGTGGGCAACCTTAACACTGTAAAAAATATTCCAGGATATGAAATTCACCAATTTTCCAATAATAACAATAGAGTCAAAGCATGCATTTTGGTCAAGTCAGGAATAGCAGCGACACTGGGAATGTCCGAATACTCATCACAAAATTTAAGCATAATTCAAATTATAACCAAAGGCCGTAAACTATTCATTGCGTCTGTATATGTCGAACCAAATGAGGACGAAAATGGCACCCTTAATCTACTCGAATTATTCCTTCGATCCCACGAAAAAGCGCAAATCATTATCGGCGGAGACTTTAACGGTTGGCACACGACTTGGGGCTCTACCAAATCAAATAAAAGGGGAGTAGAAGTCAACAATCTTATATTAACCAATGACCTGATACTAGGCAACACTGGCAATATTCCGACCTTTGGGGCTTTTACACATGGAGTTTTTCGCTCTTCGATAATAGACCTAACTTTATATTCGTACAACATCTCTCAAAAAATCAAAAACTGGCGAGTCAATCCTGATGTCTGTCCATCCTGCGAACACAGATCAATAGAATTTACTTTAAACCTAAGAGACATAGAAATATGCAAAAAGAAAAAACAATCCACCTATAAATATAACACCACTAACACAGACTGGAGCAAATTTGAAGATAAAATAGAAAAAGCAATCAAAAATAACAAACGTAACGATGTAAGAATAGAGACACTTAATGAAGCGGGAATAGAAGAATATATTTCGGAAGTAACTGAAATAATCCAAGATGTATGTGACAAAACCCTTAGACGAAAAAATCCCTTTAAAACCTACGTCCCCTGGTGGAATACAGAACTCGAGTCTCTTAAAAAAGAGCTAATCAAAAAACACCACAGAATTCATGACTTGAAAAAATCGGGAAAATCAATAGAAAATATATTAACAGAAAGAAATGAATTAAAAGAAAAATACGCACAGCTCATTAGTAAAACATCCACAGAACACTTCCGATTATTCTGCACAAAACAAGGTAAAGAGAACGTCTGGTCCATAACAAATCGCCTTCTAAAAAATGCACCTCAACCAAAACCATGCGTAACAGTGTGCTCAGGCAATACGAACCATACCACAGAATCTACTGATACAGCTAAAACACTTTTAAATAAATTCTATCCTGATGACACCCCTAACCAGACCGAAAAACAGAAGACACTATCAAACCATATAAACTGCATTCCCGACACCGAAAACGATAGACCGTTCACTGAAGAAGAGGTACTAGGGTGCCTGAAATCAATGAGTGCTAACAAGGCACCTGGCCCAGATCATCTTACCGCTGACATCTGCCTTGCTTTCACTACCACGAACCTCACAACTGTCACAAAAATAATGAATAGATGTCTCGAAATCTCCTACTTTCCACAAAAGTGGAAAGAAGCACAGGTCAAAATACTTCCCAAACCTAACAAAACTGACTATTCCGATACTTCATCTTACCGGCCAATAGGCCTCATCAACGTGTTTGGAAAACTACTAGAGAAATTAATTTGCAAACGCCTTACATACTTCTTAGATAAAAAACAATTCTCCAACCCATATCAATTCGGATTCAAGGAGCAAACCTCGACCACAGATGCTCTTAAACATGCAATAGATACAATCAAAGAGGCAAAGAAGAACAAACAACTTGTCATAGCCATATCACTAGACATACAAGCGGCCTTCGATAACGCCTGGTGGCCAATACTGTTTCACCGACTCAGACAAGCAAATTGTCCGCAAAACCTGTACAAGATAATAATCAGCTACATCAAAGATCGTAACGTAACACTCAATTTTGCGGAAACTACACAAAACAAGAAAATGAGCAGAGGGTGCATCCAAGGATCAGTCTGTGGCCCTCTGTTCTGGAATATTATCTTAGATGAATTGTTTGAGGTTAAATTACCTGAGGGATGTCACCTTCAAGCATTTGCGGACGACGTCCTTCTTATAGTCACACAAAAAAAGCATGCTGATCTAGAAGCGTCAGCCAACAAAGCGTTGGAAATGATATTCAAGTGGGGAAGTGAATCCAAACTATCATTCGGGCCCAGCAAAACTAAACTAATCGCCTTCACACCCAAGGCAAAAGCTGCAAAAATAGTGATCAATAAAATAGAACTACAATACGTAGATGAAGTAAAAGTCCTTGGAATAATCATAGATAAAAATTTAAAATTCATAAAACATGCTAAATACATCATAAATAAATCTCTTGCAATCTATTACAAACTATCCAAATATGTAAAACCTACCTGGGGAGCACATCCCGAAAACATAAGAACAATTTATAAACATGTCATAGAACCGATAATAACTTACGCAGCTAGCATTTGGGGATCAGCCACGAGGTTCGAGACGGTCAGAAATCAGTTGAGATCACTGCAAAGAGGCTTCGCCCTAAAAATTATAAGAGCATTCAGGACCGTTTCAGCAACAGCAGCCATAGCACTAGCACGACTCACACCACTTCATCTCAAAGTGGATGAAGTTGCCGAATTAGAACTAGCCAGGACAACAGGCACAACACAGCGATTACCTAACGACATCTTATTGGACAAACCCGTCAAAAGCTGCAATCTTCTCCACCCAGCGATTCGAAAAAGCTACAAACACGAATATGCAACCACACAAGAAGATATAAATAAATTATGCCCAATGGACTTTACAAAAATTTATACAGATGGTAGCAAACACGGAGACGACAATGTTGGAGCAGCTTTTATAGCATACAAACCAGATGGCTCCAAAATTTCCAAAAAGTTCAAACTGCACCCCAGCTGTTCCGTTTATCAAGCTGAATTGTTAGCCATCAAAAACGGATGTATGTGGGCCGCCCAAAATCGAATTAAAAACCTGGCAATACTTTCTGATTCACTCTCAAGCCTCAAAGAGATCGAAAACAAAGATAGCACAAATCGTACAGTCTCCACAATCCATAAACACCTAAATGACTTGCCAATCGAAGGAAGTATTATCTTTGTTTGGGTAAAATCACACATTGGTCTGCAGGGAAACGAAGAGGCTGACGATGCAGCCAAAGCAGCTGCAGAATCCCACAGACAGTATGATTTTACTCTCTTTCCAATGAGCTACCTGAAACACAAATTAAAATGCATTAATAAAATACGTTCGAATGAAATATACAAAACAGGAACCCAGGGTGAACACACTAGAAAAATCTGCCCTGACCTCCAAACAATTCATAGCCTTTTTGAAGTCTTTACTCCATCCTTCGAATTAACTCAAGTACTAACGGGGCATGGATTCCATTTGACATATCTACACAGGTTTAAAATTAAAGAAACAGACAAGTGTCCCTGTAATGACACAACCCCTCAAACAATACAACACTTACTAGAAGAGTGCTCCAGGTACACCAACTCGAGAACCACCCACATCAACACCTGCGATCACCTGAAAATTAAAAATCCATTCAAGTTAGATGAAATAATAAACAAAGAATCTGCTGTTAAAACACTTAAATGTCATATAAAAATAATTGTAAATACCCTTAAAGAATTTAATGTCAATACAACCTAGAACAAAATCAAAATCTGATTAATTGTAAATAGTCATAAAAATTCAGCACATTTGTATATATGTTTCTAACATTATTAGTATATAACATTATTCCTAATCGAAAAAAAAAAAAAAAAAAAAAAAAACAATATTTTACCTTTAACTATTACCATTTCATAACACTGTAAATATATTATTGTATTCATTTTATAAGTTATAGCTATATCTGAACCTGAAAAAACTTAAAATTACCAAACAAACAAAGAAACAAACATATTGTAAAAAATGTACGGTAACAGTCGCCCGTATCCCGTAGCGAGGACTGTTATCCAACAACACAGATTATTTAATAAAAAAAAAAAAAAAAAAACCTAACCTAACCTAACCTAACCTAACCTAACCTAACCTAACCTAACCTAACCTAACCTAACCTAACCTAACCTAACCTAACCTAACCTAACCTAACCTAACCTAACCTAACCTAACCGATGTCATCAAGACGATATATACGGCCGTCATTGAACCAGTACTGTTATATGCCGCCTGTGTCTGGGCTACCAACTGCAACAAAGTCCAGATACAAAAGCGCTTGGATAAGATCACGCGTATGTTTGCCATAATGATTTCAAAGGCACACAAGACGGTCTCCCTCACCTCGGCATGTATCCTTGCAGGAGTACTTCCGCTTGACCTAAGGGCCATGGAAAACAAGGAGATCTTCGAACTGAAACGAGGCAAACCTTTTGATCTCCTTCCTGACCGGGAGATTGAAATGCCTGACAGCCCCTTCTGCCAACCACATCCGGCAAGTAGATGCACACTAGCATTCAGGGGCATAAGCACAGCAGAAGATCTCGGGGCCATCGGAGAACAGATACAGGTATATACGGATGGAAGCAAGATCGAGGGCAAGGTCGGAGCCGCCGCCACTGTTTGGATAGACGGTCGGGAGGCCATGTCCAAGAAGATCCCCCTTGCGGATTACTGCACGGTTTATCAGGCGGAATTAGCAGCCATAACGAAAGGTATAGAGGTAGTCGATCGCAGCAAATACACCGGGAACATTGCCATCCTCAGCGATTCCCGGTCTTCTCTGGAGAGCCTCTGCGGCGTCCACTCCCTCCACCCGCTTGTGACTAACATCAGGCGGCAAATCCATTGCCTTTCCACTCGAGGCAGGCAGGTAAGCCTATACTGGGTGAAGGCACACGTCGGCATCCCTGGAAACGAGAGAGCGGACCATTTGGCGAAGGAAGCGGCGCTTAAGTCCAAAACGGCGCCGCTCTACGACCTATTTCCATTGTCCTTCGCCAAGCGAAGTCTTCGCAGCAGAACCCTGGGAAAGTGGCAGAGCCGGTACATCGCCAGCACTTCCGGCTCAGTCACGAAGATCTTTTTCCCGGATGTTAAGGAAGCTCACCATACAATGAGGAAACTGCGATTAGACAACCAATTGGCACAACTGCTGACAGGGCACGGAGGATTTAGAGCATACCTGCATAAGTTCCATCTCCACGACAATCCTCAATGCATCTGCGGTCACGCAGTGGACGAAACACTCCAACACGTCATCTTGGAGTGCCCCAGGTTCTGTCGCAGGCGATGGGAATGCGAGATGAAGCTTGGATTCCCCCTGGACATCCCTACCCTGAGAGAGGCCCTCAATAACGACACGCATAGACCCCACTTCTTGGAGTTCGCCCTGCACGTCGTCAGAGAGACTGGCAGGGCAAATGGGTCTAGAACTACGAGCAAAATGCAGCCGGCGCCTGTCTGATCGCCGGAGTATCCCGGTCCCCCTCCTGGCCGTACGCGCGGTGAAGCAAATCACTGCTGCGTCGGCTGGGGCACGGGGGGCCCGCACCGATCTGTGATACTTAAGTGCATTTGCGAAGTGTAGTGTGTCAAGTGTCAAGTGTCAAGTGCAGTGCAGTGAACCAGCGTATTGCAACTTAGTTCAAGTGCATACATATAAAATGGTGAAGACTTAAAGACTTGAAACAAGTGAGTAGACTTAAAACAAGTGAGCAGTGAGTGAACAATTTAGGGACACTAAGACAGACAAGGTCGGCTCCCGTCGGGGGCATTATACTCAGACAGGGTGGGGGCCGCAAGGCCCCCCCCATTTCTCAATGTATTAGGACCCGCCACCCTTCCTGCAAAAATCAAGAACCTGTCTCCCTGAATTGTATCTCCCTGTCCTCACTCTACAACCCAGTTCTACCCCATGCAGCCGGGGTCACCGGGGGTGCACGCACCGCGGGTGACTCTTTGTGCTGCAGCGGGTAAGGTGAAGGAAAACACTAAAAAACCAACCTAGTTTTATTTTTAAGTATAAGGGCTACCCCATGCAGTCGGGGTCGCTCGCGGTGTTCGCACCGCTAGTGACTCTTTGCACTGCAGCGGGTAAGGTGAAGGAAAACACTTAAAAACCAGCGTAGTGTAAATCTTAGTCTTAGTATAGGTCTACCCCATGCAGTCGGGGTCACTCGTGGTGTTCGCACCGCTAGTGACTCTTTGCACTGCAGCGGGTAAGGTGAAGGAAAACACTTAAAAACCAATGTAGTGTAGTCTTAATCTAAGTTCCATATCTAATTATAATGCATGTCGTAGTAAGAGGTATTTTGAGTAAAAGTTAGGAATAGAGAGTAACACAAAAAAAAAAAAAAAAAAAAAAAAAAAAAAAAAAAAAAAAAAAAAAAAAAAAAAAAAAAAAAAAAAAAACCAGGATTGCGATATTGTTTTAAAATAACATAGGTTTAAAGAATGCTGGAAGAGCCATACCAGCAGTTCTGACAGGCGCGTTCGTCTCGCGGTGGATGGGGAATTTAAAGACCATACCTTAGCGGCTTATACATCATACACGCCCACCCTATCCGCCAGCCAGACGAACGCGCACTCTTAAAAAAAAAAAAAAAAAAAAAAAACCTAACCTAACCTAACCTAACCTAACCTAACCTAACCTAACCTAACCGACCCCCAGCATACCAGTGATGATGTTGCTAAGCAGGTTAAGTCAAAGGTTGATGTTATAGAGAAGGGGATACGGGTCAACCGACTTACGAAAATTAGCCGACAAAGGGTCCTGATTAACTGCGACACTGAAGAGGACAGACAGCAGCTACAGGAGGCAATAAAAGCTTCTGCCACTACCTTACAGGCGTCCGAAGCCAAAGCGAGGAGACCACAACTGCGACTTCTAGGAGTAGTTACGGACCTCACCAACAAAAATGTAGAGGACGCCCTCGTAAACCAAAACATCCACCTTACGAAAGAGCTGCAACCACAGGACAAAACTTTCAAGGTCCTCAGGCGAACAAAAGGTCGCACCAAGGAAATCAGCAACGTCATCATAGAAACATCACCAGCAGCATGGAAGATTATGAAAGAGCAAAAGCTGAGAATAGGCTATCAGATCATAATGGCGGTCGACCAGTCCCCCATAATCCAATGTTACAATTGCATGGCCTTCGGACACCGAGCATCCCAATGCAAGGATTGTACAAGGTGTGGTTACTGCAGTGGCGAGCATGACACGCGAACGTGCAATCGTGTCAACACGGCCCCGAATTGTACCAACTGCGCATTCTTGCGAAAGGGACCACACCCCCACCCTGCATACAGCTCCGAGTGCCCCGAGTTCATCAAGTGGGACAGAATTGCTAGGTCATCAGTAGCCTACTGCTAAAGTGGCCAATGGCAGCGACACAGATCAAATACGCGTCGTGCAAATGAATTTAGGCAGAGGTTATGCGGCCATGAAGGAATGTCTAAACGAAGCTGTCAACAGGAACACCTCGCTGTTACTACTACAGGAACCATATGTGGGAGCCAACGCACAGGTGGTACTCCCATACAGAGTAGTACAGAAGAACACCAACAGCAAGGACTATCCGGTTAAGGCAGCAATCGTCTTTCTCGACCCGAACATCAGAGTCATCGAGAACCCGGATCTGATCACGGAAACCATAGCGGCAGCAATAGCCGTTATAGGCAACAAGCAGGTAGGATTCATCAGTGCGTATTTTGACAAGACCCGGGACATCGACAGAGATCTGGACCACATCAGAGTCATTATCGAGGCCCTGGGGGTTGACCACATAATACTAGGGGGTGACCTGAACGCCAAGAGCCCATGGTGGGGAGCAGATGAAGAAGACCACCGGGGCAGCATGGTAGTAGAATCGCTCGCCAGACTAAATCTCGATGTGGTCAACACTGGAAGCCTCCCAACCTTTCACATCCACAGAGGGGATCATCTGTACCAAAGCCACGTGGATGTCACCATCGCCTCAAATTCTGCAGCACGATTGGTCAGTGACTGGAAAGTCGATCCGGACTACTGCACCTTATCCGATCACAGGGCTCTCACTTTTAATCTTCTTCTGGGCCACTCCAATATCAGAGAGATACCGAGGCGCTCCACTCGGAAATACAATACTGAAAAAGCTGACTGGAGCGCATTCAGAAAAATTCTCACAAGAGAATTGGCCTTGAAGAACCTCCTGGAACACCATATCGCCCAGGCCAACAACCCGGAAGACCTCGATAACATAGTAAAATCCTACCACAATTGCATAGACGAGGCATGCGCTAAATCTATGCCACTATTACCGAATGTCATCCGACCGGGAAGAAACAAATGGTGGAACAAAGAACTGACCACGAAGAAGAAAAATGCGATTCGGCTCAGGAGAAGAATCAAACACGCCAACCCCAGAAGAAAGCCGCTCGTGGTTGACGAGTACAAGGCGGCACTGCAGGACTATAAGGCTTCAATACTCGAAGCCATCACCTCCAGTTGGAAGGAGTTCTGCATTGGCCAGGACAAGGAGGGTCTGTGGAAGAACGCCTACAAAATCATTAAGAGGAGCGCACAAAAGGAAGAGGACAAACTCTTACGTTCGCCCTCGGACGGTAACATCCTGTCCTCAAAGGAGTCGGCTCTGCTACTCGCCGATACATTCTACCCTCTTGACGACCAGACCACAGACACCCCCGAGCAAGCCCTGGCCCGGGCCGCTTCGTACCGTATCATTAACAGCCTCAACCAAGAACATAATTACGACCCATTGCCGTTCACCTCAGCTGAAATAGAGACGGTCTTTTCCAATATGAGCACCAAGAAAGCACCTGGGCTCGATGGCTTCACCGTTGACATCTGCAGGGCAGCTTATTCTACGAATATGACAACTCTTCTCGCCGTATACAACAAGTGCCTAGACCTAGGGTACTTCCCCCGTGCATGGAAGTCGGCCGCAATTAAGATCATCCCAAAAGCCGGTAGGGACGATTACACGATCCCGAAATCATACCGACCAATCGGACTGATACCTGTTTTGGGGAAGATTCTAGAAAAACTTTTCGCTAGCAGAATCCTGTGGCAACTTGGACGAGATAAGCTGGACCCTAGGCAGTACGGTTTTATGCCACAAAAATCCACTGAGGACGCCCTTTACGATGCGATCAACATCATCAGGGGAGCGGTAACTGGCAAGAAAATCGCAATTGCCGTCTCCCTGGACATCGAGGGGGCTTTTGACAACGCTTGGTGGCCCGCAATAATAGCACAGCTGCGAAGCAAGGGCGTTGACGACACCATGCTTAAGCTAGTCTCTAGCTACCTGTCAGATAGAGAGATTCAACTCCGCTACGCCGGGGAACAGGTCAGTAAGCGAACTAACAAAGGATGTATACAGGGCTCTACTTGCGGACCTTTGCTCTGGAACGTTCTACTTGACGGACTACTACAAGACCTGCGGGACGACGAAGTGCACGTGCAAGCCTTCGCAGATGACGTCCTACTCATAGCCGTCGGTAATTCTGAAGGAGCACTGCAGACCCTCATAAATAACACCTTGGCCAAGGTCTTGGAATGGGGCAAGCGCAACAAGCTCAGCTTCGCTCCTCACAAAACACAAGCCATCCTCTTCACCAGGAAACTCAAGTACACACAACCTCGACTTGAGATGGGAGGAACTGTCATCAGCTACAGTGAGACTGTCAAAGTTCTGGGACTGACAATAGATAAAAACCTCGGCTTCACCCAGCATATCGACCAGGCTAGCAAAAAGGCGATTAACATCTACAAGTCTGTTTCAAGGATGGCCAGAGCTCAATGGGGACTTAACCCGGATGTCATCAAGATGATATATACGGCCGTCATTGAACCAGTACTGTTATATGCCGCCTGTGTCTGGGCTACCAACTGCAACAAAGTCCAGATACAAAAGCGCCTGGATAGGATTACGCGTATGTTTGCCATAATGATCTCAAAGGCACACAAGACGGTCTCCCTCACCTCGGCATGTATCCTAGCAGGAGTACTTCCGCTTGACCTAAGGGCCATGGAAAACAAGGAGATCTTCGAACTGAAACGAGGCAAACCTTTTGATCTCCTTCCTGACCGGGAGATTGAAATGCCTGACAGCCCCTTCTGCCAACCACACCCGGCAAATAGATGCACACTAGCATTCAGGGGCATAAGCACAGCAGAAGATCTCGGGGCCATCGGAGAACGGATACATGTATATACGGATGGAAGCAAGATCGAGGGCAAGGTCGGAGCCGCCGCCACTGTTTGGATAGACGGTCGGGAGGCCACGTCCAAGAAGATCCCCCTTGCGGATTACTGCACGGTTTATCAGGCGGAATTAGTAGCCATAACAAAAGGAATAGAGTTAGTCGATCGCAGCAAATACACCGGGAACATTGCCATCCTCAGCGATTCCCGGTCTTCTCTGGAGAGCCTCTGCGGCGTCCACTCCCTCCACCCGCTTGTGACTAACATCAGGCGGCAAATCCATTGCCTTTCCACTCGAGGCAGGCAGGTAAGCCTATACTGGGTGAAGGCACACGTCGGCATCCCTGGAAACGAGAGAGCGGACCATTTGGCGAAGGAAGCGGCGCTTAAGTCCAAAACGGCGCCGCTCTACGACCTATTTCCATTGTCCTTCGCCAAGCGAAGTCTTCGCAGCAGAACCCTGGGAAAGTGGCAGAGCCGGTACATCGCCAGCACTTCCGGCTCAGTCACGAAGATCTTTTTCCCGGATGTTAAGGAAGCTCACCACACAATGAGGAAACTGCGAAAAGACAACCAATTGGCACAACTCCTGACAGGGCACGGAGGATTTAGAGCATACTTGCATAAGTTCCATCTCCACGACAATCCTCAATGCATCTGCGGTCACGCAGTGGACGAAACACTCCAACACGTCATCTTGGAGTGCCCCAGGTTCTGTCGCAGGCGATGGGAATGCGAGATGAAGCTTGGATTCCCCCTGGACATCCCTACCCTGAGAGAGGCCCTCAATAACGACACGCATAGACCCCACTTCTTGGAGTTCGCCCTGCACGTCGTCAGAGAGACTGGCAGGGCAAACGGGTCTAGAACTACGAGCAAAATGCAGCCGGCGCCTGTCTGATCGCCGGAGTATCCCGGTCCCCCTCCTGGCCGTACGCGCGGTGAAGCAAATCACTGCTGCGTCGGCTGGGGCACGGGGGGCCCGCACCGATCTGTGATACTTAAGTGCATTTGCGAAGTGTAGTGTGTCAAGTGCAGTGCAGTGAACCCGTGTATTGCAACTTAGTTCAAGTGCATAAATATAAAATAGTGAATAAAGACTTGAAACAAGTGAGTAGACTTAAAACAAGTGAGCAGCGAGTGAACAATTTAGGGACACTAAGACAGACAAGGTCGGCTCCCGTCGGGGGCATTATACTCAGACAGGGTGGGGGCCGCAAGGCCCCCCCATTTCTCAATGTATTAGGACCCGCCACCCTTCCTGCAAAAATCAAGAATCTGTCTCCCTGTATTGTATCTCCCTGTCCTCACTCTACAACCCAGTTCTACCCCATGCAGCCGGGGTCACCGGGGGTGCACGCACCGCGGGTGACTCTTTGTGCTGCAGCGGGTAAGGTGAAGGAAAACACTAAAAAACCAACTTAGTTTTATATTTAAGTATAAGGGCTACCCCATGCAGTCGGGGTCGCTCGCGGTGTTCGCACCGCTAGTGACTCTTTGCACTGCAGCGGGTAAGGTGAAGGAAAACACTTAAAAACCAGCCTAGTGTAAGTCTTAGCATAGGTCTACCCCATGCAGTCGGGGCCACTCGCGGTGTTCGCACCGCTAGTGACTCTTTGCACTGCAGCGGGTAAGGTGAAGGAAAACACTTAAAAACCAGCCTAGCGTAATTCTTAGTCTTAGTATAGGTCTACCCCATGCAGTCGGGGTCACTCGCGGTGTTCGCACCGCTAGTGACTCTTTGCACTGCAGCGGGTAAGGTGAAGGAAAACACTTAAAAACCAACCTAGTGTAAGTCTTAAGTCTTAGTATAGGTCTACCCCATGCAGTCGGGGTCACTCGCGGTGTTCGCACTACTAGTGACTCTTTGCACTGCAGCGGGTAAGGTGAAGGAAAACACTTAAAAACCAATCTAGTGTAGTCTTAGTCTTTACCTAAGTTCCATATGTAATTATAATGCATGCAGTAGTTGTACTTCGTAAAATTTAGCAATAGAGAGCAACAAAAAAAAAAAAATAAAAAAAAAAAAAAAAAAAAAAAAAAAAAAAAAAAAAAAAAAAAAAAAAAAAACCCCGGGATTGCGATATTGTATAAGAATAGCATAGGTCTAAAGAATGCTGGAAGAGCCATACCAGCAGTTCTGACAGGCGCGTTCGTCTCGCGGTGGATGGGAATTTTAAAGACCATAGCTTAGCGGCTTATAAATCATACACGCCCACCCTATCCGCCAGCCAGACGAACGCGCACTCTCTTAAAAAAAAAAAAAAAAAAAAAAAACCTAACCTAACCTAACCTAACCTAACCTTTTTTTTTTTTTTTTTTTTTTTTTTTTTTATAGTAGGGAATGCGTTACGCACCGTCTCGACCTCTGTCAGGGGGACAGAGGGAGGTGTGTGGGACTCCCCCCTACCGCTACGAGGCAGGGGTATACCCACTAAACCCTACTGTGCTCCTTCATCGCCAAGGTGACGATGTTGTGGGAAATCGGCTGAGCCTTAAGCGTCCACAACATCGTCGGCGACTGCCTGCCATTCGTGGCAGGCCCTACATGCTCCCCTTATGGGGAGGCTACAGGAATGACCAGGAGCACCGGGTCATTCCTGTCCATCGGTGATGGTCTGTGCAATGCAGGTGGAGGCACCCCCGTACCCCCAGCCTGCAGACCACCACCGGGGGGAGGGAGAGAACGGTCGTATTGCCGTCTTCTCCTTCCCCTTCTCCGTTTGCGGAGCGGGGGTTGGGACGGATCGTCCTCTCTCTCCCGCTCCGCCGCCTCCTTCTGTGAGATAACTTCCTCGCAGAAGGAGGCAACAGCCTTCCAGGCTCTTTCGCTTCCGAGCATGGCCCTAACGATGCTCGGCAGCGACAGGTCCTGGCCGACAACAGTGCACAAGACTCGGCGCTGCTCCTCCCAAGCTCGGCAGCTTTCGAGGCTGTGCTGCGCCGAGTCTTCCGCCGCACCGCAATGGTGGCACGACGGGGACTCCTCCCTTCCGATTCGGTACAGGTAATTGCCGAAACATCCGTGTCCGGAAAGAACCTGCACCAGACGGAAGGTGAGGAACCCGTGCGGCCGCTCCTCCCACGCCTCGATCACAGGACCGAGGGCGTCGAGAGTGCGGCGTCCATACTGCGCGAAGGCTAGGTCCTCCTTCCACAGTTGGACCATAGCCTCGCGCGCGTCCCGCCTCACCGCGTTGCGCTCTTCAGGGGCTGGACACTCAAACCTAACCTAACCTAACCTAACCTAACCTAACCTAACCTAACCTAACCTAACCTAACCTAACCTAACCTAACCTAACCTAACCTAACCTAACCTAACCTAACCTAACCTAACCTAACCCAACCCTTTTTTTTTTTTTTTTTTTTGGTGACGGGGGGGAAACCTTCAAAAGGTACCCGAGAGCCGTGGGAGCGACTCCGGGTTATGTGGGATTTTTACCCACTAAAACCCCCTCGGTGGCCTTCCTCTGCGCATGTACGGGGGCTCCGGGATCTCCAATGGAACGCACCGGTGCCCCCTGCGCGGCGCCCTTGTCGGGCTCGTCCCGCGAGAGACTGGGCCTCTCGCACACCTTCAAGTGTTTACGACGGTGTGCAGCCACACACACCGCCGTCCTTCCCGGGGTCGCTGGCTGGACGGTTCGAGCTCCCACTCTTGCCGCCCGCAACCCCAGAAGCCCCCTTTTTGGCAGGGGGGAGTCAAATCCGGGTGGCGTTAATCACGCACAGCCCGGCGACGTCTTCTCCGAGCGGGGTCAGCGCGTTCCCTCGCCCGTTCTGCCTCTTCCTTCTCGTGCATTACGGCATCGCAGAAGGCGAGGACACTCCTCCACGCTTCCCCGCTCCGGATCATAGCCGATATGACGGCCGCCGGGGAAAGGTCCAATCCGATTTTTTGGACGAGAGTTCGGCGCTGTGCTTCCCACGCAGGGCAGAACTCCAGCGTATGCTGGGCCGAGTCCGTGTCGTGCCCGCAGTGATGGCACTGCGCCGTTTCCTCCCGTCCTATCCTGTTCAGATACTCACCGAAACAGCCGTGTCCGGTGAGTATCTGGGTCAGTCTATAGGTGACTCGACCGTCACACCTCAGCCAGGCCCGGAAGCTGGGCAGGACCGCGCCCACCACGCGCTGGCGCAAGCCTCGAGGCTCATGGAGGCGCTCTCGCCAGCGCCGCAGGGCGCGCTCCTTGGCTTCTCGTCGTAGCTCTTCGACCGTCTCCTGGGGATCAGCCCTCTGGCGGAGGATTTTGATCTTCTGAAAGACCTCACTGTCCATCTCCGCCAGAATGTCCAGGGGCGGAAACCGCGCCAGGACAGTAGCCGCCTCATACGATATAGTCCGGTATCCCCGTGCCACTCTGATCGCAATCGTGCGCTGCGCAGCGTTGAGCTTTGCTGCGATGCGCCGGTTGCCCGATAGTCTGTCAGACCAAACGGGCGCACCGTAGAGAGCGATAGAGCGCACTACCCCCGCGTAGAGGCGGCGGACTTCCTCCCTTGGTCCCCCGAGATTTGGCAGCAGTCTGTGCATAGCACCCGCTACCTTCTGAATTCGGGGGACGAGACGGTCGAAGTGCTCGACGAAGCTCCATCGGCCGTCCAGCACCAGCCCCAGGTACTTGAGGTACCGGCCGACTTCCACGTTCGCGTCACCTATGCGCACTTTTGTGCGAGGTGGTTCCTCTCCTGACCGGAGGCCGTGGAACCACAGCGCCTCGGTCTTGTGCGGAGCTACTTGAAGACCTAGCTCTCGGATCCTCGCTATGACGCGAGCCACACCGACCTCCGCGAGCCTCACCGTCCTGGGGAATGAATCCCCCTCGGCCAGCACGAGAGTGTCATCGGCAACCTTTTTTTTTTTTTTTTTTTTTTTTTTTTTTTTTTTTTTTTTTTACGAGGGGAAATCCGTTACGGACCCCCGCGCCTGGGCTGTGCAATGGCGCGGGGAGTGTGAGACTCTCCAAAAGTGGCATACTCACTAAAACCCCTCGGCCCGTCTTTCCACAGAGCAGAGCCCGGTAACTGGTTTGACCATAAAGTCCGGACATCTGCCTGTGCTGCCGCTTGGCGCTATGCCCTGCGCGCGGCTCTCCTTTTTGTACATATAAATATTTACAGAGCGCAATAGCGCTGGCACCCTAACAATAATTTATAATATTTACAATATATATTTACAAGATGCGCCCGGCGAATCTTCGCCGGCGCCCGCCCTGTCTACGACGCCGGACGGAGGCGGCAGAAGGATCGTCCTCCCGCAACCGTTCGGCGTCTTCCTTCTGTTTCAGGACCGCTTCTGAGAAAGCCTGGAAAGCCTCCCAGGCGGCCCTGTCTCCCAATATCTTCTGCACAATATTGTGCAGAGTGGTGTCATTGCCGATGATGTTGGCAATGGAGCTCCTTTCGGCACTCCATGCCGGACAGTCAAATATTGTGTGACTCACCGTATCGAGCGGAGAGTCACAGTGATGGCACGCGGGGACCTCTTCCCTACCAGCCACTTTATGCAGATACTTGCCGAAGCAGCCGTGCCCGGAAAGCATCTGTGTAAGCCGATAGGTAACAGTTCCCCACTGCCGTTGAGTCCAGTCCTTGAGTACAGGGCGGATCGCCTCCAACGTCCACGATCCGACCCTGGACGAAGCGAGTTCGTCGCTCCACCTTGTCAAGGTCATATTTTGGCCTTCCAACCTCCACCTTTTGACCTCCTCGAGCGGGGGCTCAGACCCACGGCTTCTGAGTCCCGCCCGACGCCAGTACACATCCGCCAAGGCAGCCGCATCCAGATGCCATGGGGCGAGTCCGGCGATTACGCACACGGCATCGCAAGACACCGTGCGGTACGCCCTCGCCACCCGAATAGCTATCGTCCGTTGCGCCCGCCTCAGCACTGCCTTATTAGCGCTCGTGTCGCTGGCTTCGTCAGACCAGATTGGACATCCGTACAGCGCCTTGGATCTGATAACCCCCGCGAAGAGGCGGCGACACCCCGCACTCGGACTGCCAACGTTCGGCAAGAGACGGCTGAGAGCCGCGGCCGTGGCGTCGAGTTTCGGGGCAAGTGCCGCAAAGTGGGGTTTGAAAGACCAGCGGGAGTCCAATAGTAGCCCCAAATATTTTAGGGTCGTTCCTATTTTGATTTGGACCCCGCTCACCGTGATTGTTGCTCCGGGAGGTGGAGCTCGTCTTGGGCCGAAGAACCAAATTGCCTCCGATTTGTCGAGTGCAACCTTAAGCCCGATCCTTCGGATATTGGCTACAATTTGAGCAACACCCGCCGTGGCCCTGAGGCTTGCCTCCCTGTGGTCTCTTCCAGTTGCCACAACCAGCGTGTCGTCCGCGTAGCAAATAAGGTGCACGCCGCGGACCAGCGCTGTTCGCAGCACCTGGTTATAGCCGATGTTCCACAGGAGTGGTCCTAGAACCGACCCCTGTGGGACACCGCAAGAGACCACGTATTCTCCCCAGTCGTTCTGCCTTGGGAACTTGATTTTACGTCCCGAAAAATAGTCGGCGATGGTGCGCCTTAGATACGAAGGGACTCTGTGGTACACTAGTCCCTCCATAATACAATCCCAGGGCAGGGTGTTGAAGGCATTCGCAATGTCAAGCGAGACTGCCAACACCACCCCGCCCTGAGATGTGGTCCCCTCAGATATATCTCGCAGTCGGGCAATGGCGTCCACCGTGGATTTGGCTCGCCTGAACCCGAACTGCACCTCCTCGAGATCTGGCCCTTCTGTGGACAGATGTTTATTGATGCGGCCGGCAATTATCCTTTCGAACAGCTTGCCGGCCTCGTCCAGAAGTACGATTGGCCTGTAGGCCGAAGGAGAATCCGTCGGCCTGCCAGGCTTTTGCAGGAGAACCAGTCTCCCAGCTTTCCATCTATTTGGAAACAGCCCTTCCTGCAGACATTTAGAGAGTAGGCTCAGAAACCTCTCGTCAAGTCCGCTTTTCAGTGCAAGAGCCAGCACCTTCCCGTGTATACCGTCGGGACCAGGTGCCGTTCTCTTGCACTGAAGTTTCATCATGGCCAAGGACAGTTCTGCCGACGACACCTCCGGAATAGAGTCCAGTGGCGCCGCCTCAGCAATGTATCTCATCTGGCTCGGAGGGGAAGCGCCGGGAAACAGAGTTGACACGACCGAAGACAGCAGCCTGGGCTCCATGGAGGAGGTAAGTGGCGGAGCCCAGGGGCGCAACCTGTTCATTACGAACTTGTAAGGGCGTCCCCAGGGGTCCATCTCCAGAGACTGCCTGAACTCCGACCATGCCCTCTCCTTGGCTTCGGCAATTTTCCTCTTCAGCGTCCTTTTTGCTTCTTTGTAAGCATTGTATAGGCGCGCCTCCTCTTCGGTGTCGTTGGCAGAGCGCCTGCGCCTGTAGCGTGTGTACTGCCGCCGGGCGACGATACAGGCGGTGCGGAGCCGCCTGAGGTCCTCCGACCACCAGTACACACGCTTTCTAGGCGGTGTTGGCCGAACACGAGCCATGGAGCAGTCCGACACATGCTCCAGTGTCTCCGCGAACCAATCCGCCTCCTCTTCTACCGCGCCATTATCGGGTTTGGGGCACCAGGCGCCGACGACTGATGCGGTCTCCAGCGTTTCCCTGTCGAGAGACCTCAAGGACCACCTAGGTCCGACTTCTGGTGGACCGGAGCTCTGACTGTTCGGAGCAGTTGACGAGGGAAGAACCTGGAACCGCATGTAGCGGTGATCCGAAAGTGTCTCCTCCTCAGTCAGTACCTCCCAGCCTTGAACACGGCCCGCGAGGGGGGCGCTCGCAAACGTAACGTCCACGATGGATCCGCCTCCCATGCGCATGCACGTGAACTCGGAGCCCCGGTTCATGGGCACGAGGTTTTGCGACGCGGTGAGCTCCAGGAGCAGTTCGCCCCTGCCGTCTGTAGATGGTGAACCCCATGCCCTCGACTTAGCGTTGAAGTCTCCCGCCAGGATTGTGCTAGGCGAATTGCACCAGTGCAGCAGCGAGGCCACCTCCCCCAAAAAGGCCTCGAACTCAGACAACGTTCTGTTCGGAGAGAAATAGGCCCCGACCACACAGACACTGCCCACTTTGAGCGCCACACAGCCATGGCCTTTCCGCGAGCACCTGACTGGAGGTGAGTCGCCGCTGCTATTAACAAAGATTGCGACACTATCATCCAAATCTCCAATCCAGCCAGGCCTGCTCGGGACCATGTAGGGCTCCGCGACGACACCAATGTGAATGGACCACTGCGCCAGGCTTTGGATGTAAAGGTCCTGGGCCCTGGCGCAGTGGTTTAAATTCCCCTGAAGAAATCGTAGGGCCATCTTATTTTGTGCCCACGATTTCTGTTGCGTCCATTGGTTCCCCGCCCGGTGGGGATGCCGTGGTCTTGGTGACGGCTCTTCCAGTCACTTTTTTCCTGGGGGCCGGGCATTTGGGGTGTCATCGGCAACCTTTTTTTTTTTTTTTTTTTTTTTTTTTACGAGGGGAAATCCGTTACGGACCCCCGCGCCTGGGCTGTGCAATGGCGCGGGGAGTGTGAGACTCTCCAAAAGTGGCATACTCACTAAAACCCCTCGGCCCGTCTTTCCACAGAGCAGAGCCCGGTAACTGGTTTGACCATAAAGTCCGGACATCTGCTTGTGTTGCCGCTTGGCGCTATGCCCTGCGCGCGGCTCTCCTTTTTGTATTTACAAATATTTACAGAGCGCAATAGCGCTGACACCTTAACAATAATGTATAGTATTTACAATAATATATATTTACAACATGCGCCCGGCGAATCTTCGCCGGCGCCCGCCCAGTCTGCGACGCCGGACGGAGGCGGCAGAAGGATCGTCCTCCCGCAACCGTTCGGCGTCTTCCTTCTGTTTCAGGACCGCTTCTGAGAAAGCCTGGAAAGCCTCCCAGGCGGCCCTATCTCCAAGTATCTTCTGCACAATATTGTGCAGAGTGGTGTCATTGCCGATGATGTTGGCAATGGAGCTCCTTTCGGCACTCCATGCCGGACAGTCAAATATTGTGTGACTCACCGTATCGAGCGGAGAGTCACAGTGATGGCACGCGGGGACCTCCTCCCTACCAGCCACTTTATGCAGATACTTGCCGAAGCAGCCGTGCCCGGAAAGCATCTGTGTAAGCCGATAGGTAACAGTTCCCCACTGCCGTTTAGTCCAGTCCTTGAGTACAGGGCGGATCGCCTCCAACGTCCACGATCCGACCCTGGACGAGGCGAGTTCGTCGCTCCACCTTGTCAAGGTTATATTTTGGCCTTCCAACCTCCACCTTTTGACCTCCTCGAGCGGGGGCTCAGACCCACGGCTTCTGAGTCCCGCCCGACGCCAGTACACATCCGCCAAGGCAGCCGCATCCAGATGCCATGGGGCGAGTCCGGCGATTACGCACACGGCATCGCAAGACACCGTGCGGTACGCCCTCGCCACCCGAATAGCTATCGTCCGTTGCGCCCGCCTCAGCACTGCCTTATTAGCGCTCGTGTCGCTGGCTTCGTCAGACCAGATTGGGCATCCGTAGAGCGCCTTGGATCTGATAACCCCCGCGAAGAGGCGGCGACACCCCGCACTCGGACTGCCAACGTTCGGCAAGAGACGGCTGAGAGCCGCGGCCGTGGCGTCGAGTTTCGGGGCAAGTGCCGCAAAGTGGGGTTTGAAAGACCAGCGGGAGTCCAATAGTAGCCCCAAATATTTTAGGGTTGTTCCTATTTTGATTTGGACCCCGCTCACTGTGATTGTTGCTCCGGGAGGTGGAGCTCGTCTTGGGCCGAAGAACCAAATTGCGTCCGATTTGTCGAGTGCAACCTTAAGCCCGATCCTTCGGATATTGGCTACAATTTGAGCAACACCCGCCGTGGCCCTGAGGCTTGCCTCCCTGTAGTCTCTTCCAGTTGCCACAACCAGCGTGTCGTCCGCGTAGCAAATAAGGTGCACACCGCGGACCAGCGCTGTTCGCAGCACCTGGTTATAGCCGATGTTCCACAGGAGTGGTCCTAGGACCGACCCCTGTGGGACACCGCAAGAGACCACGTATTCTCCCCAGTCGTTCTGCATTGGGAACTTGATTTTACGTCCCGAAAAATAGTCGGCGATGGTGCGCCTTAGATACGAAGGGACTCTGTGGAACACTAGTCCCTCCATAATACAATCCCAGGGCAGGGTGTTGAAGGCATTCGCAATGTCAAGCGAGACTGCCAACACCACCCCGCCCTGAGATGTGGTCTCCTCAGATATATCTCGTAGTCGGGCAATGGCGTCCACCGTGGATTTGGCTCGCCTGAACCCGAACTGCACCTCCTCGAGATCTGGCCCTTCTGTGGACAGATGTTTATTGATGCGGCCGGCAATTATCCTTTCGAACAGCTTGCCGGCCTCGTCCAGAAGTACGATTGGCCTGTAGGCCGAAGGAGAATCCGTCGGCCTGCCAGGCTTTTGCAGGAGAACCAGTCTCCCAGTTTTCCATCTATTTGGAAACAGCCCATCCTGCAGACATTTTGAGAGTAGGCTCAGAAACCTCTCGTCAAGTCCGCTTTTCAGTGCAAGAGCCAGCACCTTCCCGTGTATACCGTCGGGACCAGGTGCCGTTCTCTTGCACTGAAGTTTCGTCATGGCCAAGGACAGTTCTGCCGACGACACCTCCGGAATAGAGTCCAGTGGCGCCGCCTCAGCAGTGTATCTCGTCTGGCTCGGAGGGGAAGCGCCGGGAAACAGAGTTGACACGACCGAAGACAGCAGACTGGGCTCCATGGAGGAGGTAAGTGGCGGAGCCCAGGGGCGCAACCTGTTCATTACGAACTTGTAGGGGCGTCCCCAGGGGTCCGCCTCCAGAGACTGCCTGAACTCCGACCATGCCCTCTCCTTGGCCTCGGCAATTTTCCTCTTCAGCGTCCTTTTCGCTTCTTTGTAGGCATTGTATAGACGCGCCTCCTCTTCGGTGTCGTTGGCAGAGCGCCTGCGCCTGTAGCGTGTGTACTGCCGCCGGGCGACGATGCAGGCGGCGCGGAGCCGCCTGAGGTCCTCCGACCACCAGTACACACGCTTTCTTGGCGGTATTGGCCGAACACGGGCCATAGAGCAGTCCGACACATGCTCCAGTGTCTCCGCGAACCAATCCGCCTCCTCTTCTACCGCGCCATTATCAGGTTTGGGGCACCAGGCGCCGACGACTGATGCGGTCTCCAGCGTTTCCCTGTCGAGAGACCTCAAGGACCACCTAGGTCCGACTTCTGGTGGACCGGAGCTCTGACTGTTCGGAGCAGTTGACGAGGGAAGAACCTGGAACCGCATGTAGCGATGATCCGAAAGTGTCTCCTCCTCAGTCAGTACCTCCCAGCCTTGAACACGGCCCGCGAGGGGGGCGCTCGCAAACGTAACGTCCACGATAGATCCGCCCCCCATGCGCACGCACGTGAACTCGGAGCCCCGGTTCATGGGCACGAGGTTTTCCGACGTGGTGAGCTCCAGGAGCAGTTCGCCCCTGCCGTCTGTAGATGGTGAACCCCATGCCCTCGACTTAGCGTTGAAGTCTCCCGCCAGGATTGTGCTAGGCGAATTGCACCAGTGCAGCAGCGAGGCCACCTCCCCCAAAAAGGCCTCGAACTCAGACAACGTTCTGTTCGGAGAGAAATAGGCCCCGACTACACAGACGCTGCCCACTTTGAGCGCCACACAGCCGTGGCCTTTCCGCGAGCACCTGACTGGAGGTGAGTCGCCGCTGTTTACAAAGATAGCGACACTATCATCTAAGTCTCCAATCCAGTCAGGCCTGCTCGGGACCATGTAGGGCTCCGCGACGATACCAATGTGAATGGACCACTGCGCCAGGCTTTGGATGTAAAGGTCCTGGGCCCTGGCGCAGTGGTTTAAATTCCCCTGAAGAAATCGTAGGGCCATCTTAATTTGTACCCACGATTTCTGTCGCGTCCATTGGTTCCCCGCCCGGTGGGGATGCCGTGGTCTTGGTGACGGCTCTTCCAGTCACTTTTTTCCTGGGGGCCGGGCATTTGGGCCCTCCCAGGCGGTGATTAGCGGGTTTGTTGTTTGATGCACAAACCACACAGTGCGGTTTTCCCTGGCAATCCGCTGCGACATGTCCGGGCTTACCACAGCGGTAGCATAGGGAGCTCCGGTCCTCCTCCGCGCAGTGTCGTCCCACATGCCCCTTCTGTAGGCACCTGTAACAACATAGCTCACGGGGTTTGCCCACCGTGAGCCTCGCCACCGACCATCCGATCAGGACCCGCCCTTCCATTAGGTTTTTGGCCGCCACGACTGGGACTTGGATCCATGCCGATTGTAGACCTGATTTGTCCTCGCGGATCCTCCCTACCTTGACATGTTCCCCGGGGCATTGAGCCTTAGCCACTATGGCTCGGGTTAAGTCCTCTGCGGAGACAGAGGCGTCGAGGTTCGACACCCGCACGTCGATGGTTTTAACGGGTGTCGAGACCTTGACGCTATCATCGTTGATCGCCTCCACGAGTTTCTGTGCTAACAGGCTTGCCTTTGGGTCGTTGTTAGCGCCAGGGATCTGAATAATTGTGGCGCCGGTGACCGCCCTGCGGAATTTCACCGACTCCACCCCTATATCCGTCTTTAGGTCGAGGCGAGCTCTGGCCTCCCTAAGAATTGACGCGTAGCTGTGCCCCTTCTTCACTGCATCCTCCGTCAGTGTAATGACTACAGCCGCAGACCGAGGCGCATTTAATTTTGGCGGAGGCTGGCGGCCCGAATTAACTCTCCTTGACTCGGTCTGCCGCTGCAGCCTGTCTGCCTGCGAGTGCAGTCTCCCAGCGCGCGTCGACGTTGGGAGTGTCTCCTTGTCACCAGCTTTCGCCCTGTTTGGACGTCCCTTTTTGGTCACCCTTACCCATTCGCTTTCTTCGGCGTCTGGGTTGGGTGGACGAGAAGGGAGGTCTGTCTGACGGGGGGCATTGGAGGCCACCGGCTGTGCAGTGGCAGTAGCCGCTTTCCCATTTCCGTTGGACTGCGGTGCCCTCTTACTCTTCTTCTTATCTTTTTTATTTCCTTTCTTTTTTGTTACAGGAGCAGAGCCTGCCTCGATGTCATCCTCGGGATCCTCGGGTGCTGCGGGAGCCGCCTGGGCAACAACAGCGGGAGCCGAGGACGCCGGTAAGTCAGACGTCTTTCCTGTCCTGTCTTCCTTCTTATTATCTTTGTTTCTCCTGTCCGCCGCCAGGGGTGGTCGGAGTCGGGGCTCCGGATTGAGCCTCGGCTCCAGCCCCTCTATGCGAGCATTTAGCCTGTTTACAAGTCTGCTCATTAACCGGGCCTCCAGTGCCTCCAGGCTGTCAGGCATCTGCGGTGGAGGTTGCTCACGCCTCTGCACGCTTGCTTTTAACTCCACCATTTCTTTCTGCAGCGCCTCCAGTTGTTGGCGGAGGCGCATGTTATCGTCCCGGAGTGCCTGCGTCTCATCAGTGACAGTGCGCCGCGCGAGCACTTCTGCGTCCGTCCTGATCGCAGCTACTGCTTCTTTCAGCGAGCGAACGAAGGTGCCCTTCAAATTTTTTGAGGACATTGCCACTTTTTCGACTAAGCCTAAACTAGCCTCGATACGCTTAGTGACGATCACCGCTGAGTCCTGTGCCGATATTTCCGGCTCTGCTTGCGTGTTTATTGGAAATGAAGAGCGCGTTTGGCGAACTTCTGCCGCGCAGGCCTGAAGTTCGGCCTCCGCGCGCGCCTCCATCTCCTCTCTCTGTGCCTTTATGTACGCTTGTTTGGCCGCCGCTAGGCCGATATATTCGCCCGTTGTGGGCGGACGACCTCGTCTCTCCTTTATTTTTCTTCCGGTCTTCGACGGGGTATCAGTGGAACTGCCCTCATCATCAGATGACCGCAGCCTCTTCCGTCTTCGGTCCCTCCAGAACCGAGTACCCGGCGCGTCCAGCGATTCGCAACTCCCCAACCCGGACAGGTGGACCGACGCTTCAGATGGTACGCTGACCATCGATCCATCGTCCGAGTCTGATAATGTACACGCTGCTCTTGAGCAGCCCTCCACCGTCTGTCCTCCGAGGGTGGGAACCGGCGTCGGCGTTCGCACGATCCGCACTCTCAACTCTTTATGCTTCATCTCCTTCAACACTTCTCCATTCTCCATCACGTCTTTTATATTTTTACTTAACTCCCGACTCATCATGATGTAAACATGACCCCGTGATGACACAGGGCCTTATTTATTAGTTTATGGGGGATATAAAAAGTCCACCCGGGCGGAGACCCCTGCACCCGGGTAACCCTAATACGCCGCGGAGGTCGGGTAGTATCCGCGGGTTGGCCGCTAAGACCCGAACTGACTGGCCGGGCCTCCCACCCCCTCTGCAAGAAGGCAGGAGCCGGACACCGCGCAAAGGTATAAAACGCCGCAATGTCCGAACTTCAGGGTTTTTTCTGAGGTTTTCCTTCCTCTTGGGCCGGCCGGTTAAGGCAAGCCCCCTGGACCGATGCGATCCGCGAGACATGATCCACGACAACCGCACCGGTTAACAGGTCGCCCGACGGGGAGCCATAGCGTCCTGCCAGCAATAACCTAAAAACGTTATCGCGGGGAGCCACAACTTCCTAACCGACAGTAGCAACTCGCTACCGCAGGCCCGCCGCGCCGTAACGGCTGTAAAGAGGCCATTACTCCACGTACTATAAAAGTACAAACTCAATAGAGCAACAACTATAAGTAAGGCCGTATAAGCCATCTCCCTTTTCACTAACCTATCACCTGCGACGCCGATCACAAAGTCAAAGGAAGTGAAGACGTAAAGGCGAGTCTTACCGAGGCATCCAATAAGATGAACCGGCAACCCTCGCCCTCCCAATTCGCGATCACCGTGTCATAAGACAAGACTAGAGACGACTGTACCATGAACCGTCCCTAGAAAAGTCCTGAGACGCGGCGATTCGGGCCCCCCCGGCACGGCAAGCCTTGGGGCCGCGGGATTGGACATCCGCGGTGGGGGGGGTGTCATCGGCAACCTTTTTTTTTTTTTTTTACGAGGGGAAATCCGTTACGGACCCCCGCGCCTGGGCTGTGCAATGGCGCGGGGAGTGTGAGACTCTCCAAAAGTGGCATACTCACTAAAACCCCTCGGCCCGTCTTTCCACAGAGCAGAGTCCGGTAACTGGTTTGACCATAAAATCCGGACATCTGCTTGTGTTGCCGCTTGGCGCTATGCCCTGCGCGCGGCTCTCCTTTGTGTGTATAAATATTTACAGAGCGCAATAGCGCTGGCACCTTAACAATAAAGTTACTAATTATATACAATAAAATAAATATACAATACTGTCAATATTTACAATATATATTTACAAGATGCGCCCGGCGAATCTTCGCCGGCGCCCGCCCTGTCTTCGACGCCGGATAGAGGCGGCAGAAGGATCGTCCTCCCGCAACCGTTCGGCGTCTTCCTTCTGTTTCAGGACCGCTTCTGAGAAAGCCTGGAAAGCCTCCCAGGCGGCCCTGTCTCCCAGTATCTTCTGCACAATATTGTGCAGAGTAGTGTCATTGCCGATGATGTTGGCAATGGAGCTCCTTTCGGCACTCCATGCCGGACAGTTAAATATTGTGTGACTCACCGTATCGAGCGGAGAGTCACAGTGATGGCACGCGGGGACCTCCTCCCTACCAGCCACTTTATGCAGATACTTGCCGAAGCAGCCGTGCCCGGAAAGCATCTGCGTAAGCCAATAGGTAGGAGTTCCCCACTGCCGTTGAGTCCAGTCCGTTAGTACAGGACGGATCGCCTCCAACGTCCACGATCCGACCCTGGACGAAGCGAGTTCGTCGCTCCACCTTGTCAAGGTCATATTTTGGCCTTCCAACCTCCACCTTTTGACCTCATCGAGCGGGGGCTCAGACCCACGGCTTCTGAGTTCCGCCCGACGCCAGTACACATCCGCTAAGGCAGCCGCATCCAGATGCCATGGGGCGAGTCCGGCGATTACGCACACGGCATCGCAAGACACCGTGCGGTACGCCCTCGCCACCCGAATGGCTATCGTTCGTTGCGCCCGCCTCAGCACTGCCTTATTAGCGCTCGTGTCGCTGGCTTCGTTAGACCAGATTGGGCATCCGTACAGCGCCTTGGATCTGATAACCCCCGCGAAGAGGCGGCGACACCCCTTTGCGCTTGGGCTGCCAACGTTTGGCAAGATGCGGCTGAGAGCCGCGGCCGTGGCGTCAAGTTTCGGGGCAAGTGCCGCAAAGTGGGGTTTGAAAGACCAACGGGAGTCCAAAAGTAGTCCCAGATATTTGAGGGATGTTTTGATTGTGATTGGGACCCCGCTCACCGTTATTGTTGCTCCAGAAGGCGGAGCTCGTCTTGGGCCGTAGAACCAGATGGCCTCAGATTTTTCTAGTGCGACCTGAAGACCAATCCTTCGGATTTTTGTTATAACCTGCGCCACGCCCGCAGTGGCCCTTAGGCTTGCCTCCCTATGGTCCCTTCCAGTCGCTACGACCAGCGTGTCATCCGCGTAGCAAATAAGCTGCACACCGCGGATCAACGCTGTCCGCAGCACCTGATTATAGCCGATGTTCCACAGGAGCGGCCCTAGGACCGACCCCTGTGGGACACCGCAGGAGACCCTGTATTCTGCCCAGTCATTTTGCCTTGGGAACATAATTTTTCTACCTCTGAAGTAGTCGGCGATGGTGCGCCTTAAATACACGGGGACATTATGGTGTACTAGTCCCTCCATAATACAATCCCAGGGCAGGGTGTTGAAGGCGTTCGCGATGTCGAGCGACACTGCCAGCACCACCCCACCCTGTGACGTGGTCTCATCTGATATGTTTCGCAATCGGGCAATGGCATCCACCGTAGATCGGGCTCGCCTGAACCCGAATTGCGTCTCCTCGAGATTTGGCCCTTCCGTGGACAGATGTTTGTTAATGCGACCGGCAATTATCCTTTCGAACAACTTGCCGGCCTCGTCCAAAAGTACAATTGGCCGGTAAGCCGAAGGGGATTCCGCCGGCCTGCCCGGCTTTTTCAGAAGAACCAATCTCCCAATTTTCCATCGGTTTGGAAAGTGCCCTTCGTTTAGACACATCGTGAGAAGATCCAAGAACCTTTCGTCTAGTCCGTTTGCTAGTGCAGACGCCAGCACCTTCCCGTGTATCCCATCGGGACCAGGAGCTGTTCTCTTGCACCGGAGCTTTATTATTGCCAGAGACAATTCCGCCGATGACACGTCCGGAACGGAATTCAATGGCGCCTCCTCATCGGAGTGTCTCATGCTGTTGTCGCCAGCAGGAAACAGGGTCGATACGACCGAAGACAACAGCTCTGGCTCCATGGTAGTAGTAAGAGGAGGGGCCCAGGGACGCAACTTGTTCATCACAAGCTTATAGGGGCGCCCCCAGGGGTCCGAATCGAGAGACTGCAGAAACTCCGACCATGCCCTCTCCTTTGCCTCAGCTATCTCTTTTTTCAAGGTCCTTTTGGCGTCTCTGTAGGCATTGTACAGACGTGCTTCCTCTTCGGCATCGTTTGTTGTTCGCCTGCGCCTATAGCGTGTGTATCGGCGTCGGGCGACCACGCAAGCAGCGCGCAGCCGCCTGAGGTCCTCCGTCCACCAGTACACACGCTTTCTGGGTGGTCTTGGCCGAATACGTGCCATGGAACAGTCTGACACGTGTTCCAGCGTTTCTGCTAGCCAATCCGCTTCATTCTCTATTACGACATTGTCAGGTTTAGGGCACCAGGCCCCGACAACTGATGCAATCTCCAATGTTTCTCTGTCGAGAGACTTCAAGGACCACCTGGGTCCTACTTCCGGAGGCCCGGAGCTCTGGCTGTTCGGAGCAGCTGACGAGGGAAGGACTCGGTACCGCACGTAACGGTGATCGGAGAGTGTCTCCTCCTCAGTCAGTACCTCCCAGCCTTGAACACGGCCCGCAAGGAGAGCGCTCGCAAACGTGACGTCCACGACGGACCCGCCCGCCATGCGTACGCACGTGAACTCGGAGCCCCGGTTTATGGGCACAAGGTTATACGACGCACAAAGATCTAGAAGCAAATCGCCCCTGCCGTCTGTTGATGTTGAACCCCATGCCCTCGACTTAGCATTAAAGTCGCCAGCTAGAATTGTGCTAGATGAATTGCACCAGTTCAATAGCGAGGCTACCTCCTCCAAAAAAGCTTCAAATTCCACCAATGTCTTATTAGGGGAAAAATAGGCCCCAACAATGGAAATATTGCCCACTTTGACTCCTACACAACCGTGGCCTTCGCGAGAGCATCTGACTGGAGGTGTGTCGTTGGTATTATTTACGACGATTGCGACAGTTTTGTCTAAGTCTCCAATCCAGTCAGGCCTGTTTGGAACCATATAAGGCTCCGCAACAATACCAATATTAATAGACCGCTGCGCCAGGCTCTGGTTGTAAAGGTCCTGAGCCCTGGAGCAGTGGTTTAAGTTAGCCTGGAGAAATTGTATGGCCATCTTATTTAGTTCCCACGATCTCTGCTACGTCCATGGATTCCCCGCTCGGTGGGGATGCCGTGTTCTTGGTGACGGCTCTCCTTGTCACTCTCTTCTTGGGGGCCGAGCATTTAGGACCTCCCAAGCGGTGATTTGCGTTTTTATTGTGTGACGCACAGAGCACACAATGCGGCTTCTCTTGACAGTCCGCTGCGGTGTGATCGGGTTTACCGCACCGATAGCACAGGGAGCTGCGATCTTCTTCAGTGCAGTACCGTCCCACGTGCCCCTTCTGCAGGCATCTGTAGCAGCAGAGCTCACGGGGTCTGCCCACTATAAACCTGGCTACCGTCCATCCAATTAGAACCCGCCCTTCTAATAGTTTTTTCGCCACCGCGATTGGGACTTGGATCCATACGGCTTGTAGCCCAGACCTGTCCTCACGGATCTTCCCTATTTTAATCTGTTCCGCGGGACACTCAGCCTTCGCCACTATGGCTCGGGTTAGGTCCTCCGCGGAAACAGAGGCGTCGAGGTTCGACACACGCACGTCGACACTTTTGATGGGTCTGGAGACCTTCACTCTGTCATCATTGATGGTCTCGAGTGTCATCGGCAACCTAACCCAACCCAACCCAACCCAACCCAACCCAACCCAACCCAACCCAACCCAACCCAACCCAACCCAACCCTTTTTTTTTTTTTTTTTTTTTTTTTTTTTTTTTTTTTTTTTTTTTTTTTTTTGGTGACGGGGGGGAAACCTTCAAAAGGTACCCGAGAGCCGTGGGAGCGACTCCGGGTTATGTGGGATTTTTACCCACTAAAACCCCCTCGGTGGCCTTCCTCTGCGCATGTAAGGGGGCTCCGGGATCTCCAATGGAACGCACCGGTGCCCCCTGCGCGGTGCCCTTGTCGGGCTCGTCCCGCGAGAGACTGGGCCTCTCGCACACCTTCAGGTGTTTACGACGGTGTGCAGCCACACACACCGCCATCCTTCCCGGGGTCGCTACCTGGACGGTTCGAGCTCCCACTCTTGCCGCCCGCAACCCCAGAAGCCCCCTGTTAGTAGTAAAACAGGGGGGGAGTACAAAGCCGGGTAGCGCTAATCATGCACAGCCCGGCGGCGTCTTCTCCGAGCGGGGTCTGCACGTTCCCTCGCCCGTTCTGCCTCTTCCTTCTGGTGCATTACGGCATCGCAGAAGGTGAGGACACTATTCCACGCTTCCCCGCTCTGGATCATGGCCGTTATGACGGCCGCCGGGGAAAGGTCTTGTCCGATATTTTGGACGAGAGTCCGGCGCTGTGCTTCCCACGCAGGGCAGAACTCCAGCGTATGCTGGGCCGAATCCGTATCGTGCCCGCAGTGATGGCACCGCGCCGTTTCCTCCCGTCCTATCCTGTTCAGATACTCACCGAAACAGCCATGTCCGGTGAGTATCTGGGTCAATCGATAGGTGACGCGACCGTCACACCTCAGCCAGGCCCAGAAGCTGGGCAGGATCGCGCCCACCGCGCGCTGGCGTAAGCCTCGAGGCTCTTGCAGGCGCTCTCGCCAGCACCGCAGAGCCTGCCGTTTGGCTCTTCGTCGAAGCTCCTCGACCGTCTCCTGGGGTTCAGCCCTCTGGCGGAGGATCTTGATCTTTTGAAAGACCTCACTGTCCATCTCCGCCAGAATGTCCAGGGGCGGAAACCGCGCCAGGACAGTAGCCGCCTCATACGATATCGTCCGGTATCCCCGTGCCACTCTAATCGCAATCGCGCGCTGCGCAGCGTTGAGTTTCGCTGCGAGGCGCCGGTTGCCCGATAGTCTGTCAGACCAAACGGGCGCACCGTAGAGAGCGATAGAGCGCACTACCCCCGCGTAGAGGCGGCGGACTTCCTCCCTTGGTCCCCCGAGATTTGGCAGCAGTCTGTGCATAGCACCCGCTACCTTCTGAATCTGGGGGACGAGACGGTCGAAATGCTCGACGAAGCTCCATCGGCCGTCCAGCACCAGTCCCAGGTACTTAAGGTACCGGCCGACTTCCACGGTCGCGTCACCTATGCGCACTGTTGTGCGAGGTGGTTCCTCCCCTGACCGGAGGCCGTGGAACCACAGCGCTTCGGTCTTGTGCGGAGCTACTTGAAGACCTAGCTCTCGGATCCTCGCTATGACGCGAGCCACACCGACCTCCGCGAGCCTCACCGTCCTCGGGAATGAATCCCCCTCGGCCAGCACGAGAGTGTCATCGGCGTAGCAGACTACGCTCACGCCTAGCGGTAGCGCAGTCCGCAGGACCGAGTCGTACGCGAGGTTCCACAGAAGTGGCCCGAGGACTGACCCCTGCGGAACCCCACACACGACGTCTCTCTCCTGAACACTCCCGTAGCGCCCGGGGAAACAAACCCTCCTATCCGAGAGATAGGTCTTCAGCACGTTCCTGAGGTACGGCGGCACCTCGTGGTGTGCGAGCGCCCCCGCAATCGTCCGCCAGGGGAGAGAGTTGAACGCGTTCACAATGTCGAGGCTGATCGCCAAGACAACTCTCTCCCCGGAAACGGCCCGCTCCGCAGTCGCCCGCACACGCAGGATGGCGTCCACCGTAGAGTGCCCTCTTCGGAAACCGAATTGGCACTCCGACAGATCCGGGCCCTCACTTCCAAGATGTCTGCTGATACGAGTGGCAATAACGCGCTCGAAGAGCTTGCCTACCTCGTCCAGCAGACATATTGGGCGGTATGCCGACGGCGAATCGGCTGGTCTGCCCCACTTTCGCAGGAGCACCAGCTTCGCCCGCCTCCAGTCCGTTGGGTAGTGACCGCGACGAAGGCAGAGTGTGAACAAGCGCCGCAGTCTTTCGCCCAAAATGGGCAGCGCTGTCGCCCAGGCCCGATCCGGGATTCCGTCAGGACCTGGAGCTGTGCTGCGCGATGACATGCGCCTGACCGCCCACTCCAACTCCGCCTCCGTCACGGCCAATTCATCCGTCCAATCCGAGTGGACCGGCATCGCCGACACATGGCCGGGATCCTCCGGACTCCTGGGGAACAGGGTATCGACCACCGTGGCCACAAACTCGGGATCAAGGGTCTCCGTGAGGGGAGGAACCCATGGGCGTAGCTTGCCCAGGACCATTTTATAAGGGCGCCCCCACGGATCCCTGTCCAGTCCCTCCAAGAGCTCGTTCCAGCTCCCTGCCTTGCTGTCGGCGATGGCGGTCTGTAACGCCACCGTCGCGGCCCGATACTCCCGGTACCTCTCCGCCTTCTCCTCCTCGCTAGAGGACCGTCGTCTTCGGGCACGCGTGTAGCGCCGTCTGGCGATCAGACATGCCGTGCGCAGCTGGGCGATATTCTGCGACCACCAGTAAGCCGGCCCCTTTCTGCCAGGTTTGACCCTTGGCATTGCTGTGTCGCAGATCGCCACCATGTCGTCACGGAGTCGGATCGCCTCCTCTTCCGGGTCTTCCATGTCCCCGCCGGAGTTTGTCCAGTCCACTACATGGGCAGCGGCAACCAGCAGGTCCCTGTCGAGACGCCGGGTTGCCCAGCGCCGCAGTGGCTCTTCTCTACGGCGGGTGTCATGTGTCATGCTCGGGTGTGTCGGGGCTATGTTGACGAGGATATGGCGGTGGTCGGAAAGAGTGACCAGGTCTTCCGCCACCCTCCAACCAGTCACCAGACGCTCAGCAGAGGGAGTCGCCCACGAAAGATCGATGATCGACTCCCCCTGCAAGCGTACACACGTGCTGACAGTGCCCCGGTTCAGCAGCCTCAGATCAAGGCCGGCGGCCCACTCGAGGGTTGTATCACCCCTGGCGGTGTCTCGACTGCTACCCCACGCCCTGGAATGGGCATTGAAATCGCCCAAGACCAACACGGGGCGAGGGAGACAGCTCCGAACGCAGCCAGCCATTCCATCTAACACCCTCTCGAATGTCGCTAAGCTGACGTTCGGAGAAATGTAGCAGCCGATCACCGCCAAAGGGCCCCACTGTACTGCGACGTACCCCGGCCCGGAAAGGATCCTCGAGCACGGGGGATCGCCGCTACCACCACCCCAGTATATGGCCACCGAGCCAGTGTCGTCACCGAACCAGCGAGGGTGTTCCGGGACGCTACAGGGCTCCGACACCACTGCCAGTGCGACTGAACGCTCTGCGAGAGTCTGCAGGAGCAGGTCCTGCGCTGCCCGGCAGTGGTTCAGATTCCCCTGCAAAATTTTCAGTGATGGAGCTCTAGGCATTGCCGAGCTCCATACTTTCCTCTGTCGGGTGACGGGACGAAGCGTCAGCAATAGCTGTCGCAGGCCCGTCCACCCGTTTCGAGCTGGTGCCCGGTGCCACCCCGCTTCCCTCACGGCCTCTTCGTTGCCTCGGAGGCGTGCAGTGCTTGCTGCCAAGGCGGTGGTCAGCCCGCCGGCCAGCCTCCGCGCACAGTACACACTTAGGCGCCTGGGCTTGGCAGTCGCCGACTCGGTGGCCAGGTTCGCCGCACCTGTAGCAGGCAGCACTCCGGTCCTTAGTGCTCCTGCATTGGTACCGGGTGTGGCCGGTTTCCAGGCAGCGGAAGCACTGCAGAGGGCGGGCGGTCAGGACATCCACCTTGGCCCAAACCCAGCCTATCCGCACCTTCTTCTCCTGGGCCAGCTTGTGGACAGCAGTAAGGGGGCAACGCACCCAGGCCGTTCCCAGTTGCGCAGAGGACCTGCGAATCTCTCCTACCTTTACGGTGTCCTCGGGACATCCGCAGGCCTCCGCGATCGCTTTGGCGACCTCCTGGCGAGAGACGGAGTCGTCCAGGTCGAACACCCGAATCTCGCCCGTTTTCATAGGGCGCGCCACCTTCACGCCCATCTCTGCCAGCGCGCCATGGAGCTTGGCCGCGAGTGCGTTCGCCTTATCCGCGCAGTCCTCGCCAGACACCTCCAGCAGCAAACCGCCACTCAGGGACTTCTTCTGCCGGACCCCGTCAATGCCGAGGTCACGCAGGTCGACCTGAGCTTTGGCAGCTGCCATTGCCTGGCCTATGTCCACCGTGGCTTGTTCTGGAACCACAATGGTTACCGCCGCCGTCTTCGGCACCCGCGGCAGCCTTTTCTTCCTCTTTCCTTTGGGCTTCTTTTTCCCTTTCCCTCCCTTTTCTTTAGGGGCCTGGGCTTGGGCTTTGGGTTTTGGGCGACCAGCTTCTGCCCTTGCCGGAGCTCGGTTCTGCGTCTGGCTGCCGTCCGCATCTACCCTCACCGAAGCTCGAGTTTGCGTCCGGCTGCGATCCGCGTCCGCCCTCGCCGAAGCTCGGGCTTTAGCCCTCGCCTTCCGGCTGGTCACCACGCTCCAGGTCTCGCCAACTGGAGCAGGCGCAGGTACCTCCCTGGTTGGAGCTGCCGAAGGCACCGTGGGTGCAGCGACAGGGGTTGCCTTCTTTCGCAAGGGAGGCCTGATGGCCCTGTCCGGGAACAGTTCGGCTTTGAAAGCCGCGAACTTCTTCTCCATGTTGCGGTCGATCACGGCCACGAGCTTGTCCATAAGGACCTCGTCGGAGCTTCGCGGCGCGACCGCTGTGGTGGCAGTGGCGCTTTGTCCCGGCCTTCGCCCACCATCCTCCCGTTGGCGCAGCAAGCCGACCTCATGCGAAAGCGCCTCCATTTGCCCTCTCAGCTCAGTGACCTGCGACCGAAGCAGCGAGTTTTCCCGCTCAAGGTGCTCAGCAGAACTCCGCTGGAGCACCTCGGTGGCCGCTGCCTGGACCTTCCGGACTGCCAGTCTCAGGGCCCGCACCATGTTGCCCTTGAGGTTCTTTGACTTATCAGCCACCTTCTCGATGACCTCAAGTTGCTCCATGATGCGAGCCCCCAGATCACCGGTTGGCGCATTCGCCATTTCCCTCCCAAGTTCAGACGCAGTAGGCAGTGTGGTCTTCGCCTTCGTCATCGCGACTGGGACCATAGGATCCAGAAAACAGTCGTCGTCCGTCCGTCCATCTAGGGGCCTTGCGGATTTCTGCTTTGGCCGCTCTCCGTCACTGTTGCCGCCAGCTGCTGTCTGTGTCCGCTTTCGCGAGGCTACAGACGTGGCCGTGGCAGAGGACAGCCCTGAAACCGCCGACATCAGGGAGGTGAACCCAACCCAACCCAACCCAACCCAACCCAACCCAACCCAACCCAACCCAACCCAACCCAACCCAACCCAACCCAACCCAACCCAACCCAACCCAACCCAACCCAACCCTTTTTTTTTTTTTTTTTGGTGACGGGGGGGAAACCTTCAAAAGGTACCCGAGAGCCGTGGGAGCGACTCCGGGTTATGTGGGATTTTTACCCACTAAAACCCCCTCGGTGGCCTTCCTCTGCGCATGTGGGGGGCTCCGGGATCTCCAATGGAACGCACCGGTGCCCCCTGCGCGGCGCCCTTATCGGGCTCGTCCCGCGAGTGGCTGAGCCTCTCGCACACCTTCCGGTGTTTACGACGGTGTGCAGCCACACACACCGCCGTCCTTCCCGGGGTCGCTGGCTGGACGGTTCGAGCTCCCACTCTTGCCGCCCGCGACCCCAGAAGCCCCCTTTGACAGGGGGGAGTAAAAGCCGGGTGGCGTTATTCACGCGCGGCCCGGCGGCGTCTTCTCCGAGCGGGGTCAGCACGTTCCCTCGCTCGTTCTGCCTCCTCCTTCTCGTGCATGACGGCATCGCAGAAGGCGAGGACACTTCTCCACGCTTCCCCGCTCCGGATCATAGCCGATATGACGGCCGCCGGGGAAAGGTCCAATCCGATTGTTTGGACGAGAGTCCGGCGCTGCGCTTCCCACGCAGGGCAGGACTCCAGCGTATGCTGGGCCGAGTCCGTGTCGTGCCCGCAGTGATGGCACCGCGCCGATTCCTCCCGTCCTATCCTGTTGAGATACTCACCGAAACAGCCATGTCCGGTGAGTATCTGGGTCAACCGATAGGTGACGCGACCGTCACACCTCAACCAGGCCCGGAAACTGGGCAGGATCGCGCCCACCACGCGCTGGCGTAAGCCTCGAGGCTCATGGAGGCGCTCTCGCCAGCGCTGCAGGGCACGCCCTTTGGCTTCTCGTCGAAGCTCTTCGACCGTCTCCTGGGGGTCAGCCCTCTGGCGGAGGATCTTGATATTCCGAAAGACCTCACTGTCCATCTCCGCCAGAATGTCCAGGGGCGGAAACCGCGCCAGGACAGTAGCCGCCTCATACGATATAGTCCGGTATCCCCGTGCCACTCTGATCGCAATCGTGCGCTGCGCAGCGTTGAGCTTCGCTGCCAGGCGCCGGCTGCCCGATAGTCTGTCAGACCAAACGGGCGCAAACCCAACCCAACCCAACCCAACCCAACCCAACCCAACCCAACCCAACCCTTTTTTTTTTTTTTTTTTTTTTTTTGGTGACGGGGGGGAAACCTTCAAAAAGGTACCCGAGAGCCGTGGGAGCGACTCCGGGTTATGTGGGATTTTTACCCACTAAAACCCCCTCGGTGGCCTTCCTCTGCGCATGTGGGGGGCTCCGGGATCTCCAATGGAACGCACCGGTGCCCCCTGCGCGGCGCCCTTATCGGGCTCGTCCCGCGAGAGGCTGAGCCTCTCGCACACCTTCCGGTGTTTACGACGGTGTGCAGCCACACACACCGCCGTCCTTCCCGGGGTCGCTGGCTGGACGGTTCGAGCTCCCACTCTTGCCGCCCGCAACCCCAGAAGCCCCCTGTTTGTAGTAAAACAGGGGGGGAGTATAAAGCCGGGTAGTGCTAATCACGCACAGCCCGGCGGCGTCTTCTCCGAGCGGGGTCTGCACGTTCCCTCGCCCGTTCTGCCTCTTCCTTCTGATGCATTACGGCATCGCAGAAGGTGAGGACACTATTCCACGCTTCCCCGCTCTGGATCATGGCCGTTATGACGGCCGCCGGGGAAAGGTCATGTCCGATGTTTTGGACGAGAGTCCGGCGCTGTGCTTCCCACGCAGGGCAGAACTCCAGCGTATGCTGGGCCGAGTCCACATCGTGCCCGCAGTGATGGCACCGCGCCGTTTCCTCCCGTCCTATCCTGTTCAGATACTCACCGAAACAGCCATGTCCGGTGAGTATCTGGGTCAATCGATAGGTGACGCGACCGTCACACCTCAGCCAGGCCCAGAAGCTGGGCAGGATCGCGCCCACTGCGCGCTGGCGTAAGCCTCGAGGCTCTTGCAGGCGCTCTCGCCAGCACCGCAGAGCCTGCCGTTTGGCTCTTCGTCGAAGCTCCTCGACCGTCTCCTGGGGTTCAGCCCTCTGGCGGAGGATCTTGATCTTTTGAAAGACCTCACTGTCCATCTCCGCCAGAATGTCCAGGGGCGGAAACCGCGCCAGGACAGTAGCCGCCTCATACGATATCGTCCGGTATCCCCGTGCCACTCTAATCGCAATCGCGCGCTGCGCAGCGTTGAGTTTTGCTGCGAGGCGCCGGTTGCCCGATAGTCTGTCGGACCAAACGGGCGCACCGTAGAGAGCGATAGAGCGCACTACCCCCGCGTAGAGGCGGCGGACTTCCTCCCTTGGTCCCCCGAGATTTGGCAGCAGTCTGTGCATAGCACCCGCTACCTTCTGAATCCGGGGGACGAGACGGTCGAAATGCTCGACGAAGCTCCATCGGCCGTCCAGCACCAGCCCCAGGTACTTAAGGTACCGGCCGACTTCCACGGTCGCGTCACCTATGCGCACTGTTGTGCGAGGTGGTTCCTCCCCTGACCGAAGGCCGTGGAACCACAGCGCCTCGGTCTTATGCGGCGCTACCTGCAGACCTACCTCTCGGATCCTCGCTATGACGCGAGCCACTCCCACCTCCGCGAGACTCACCGTCCTGGGGAATGAATCCCCCTCGGCCAGCACGAGAGTGTCATCGGCGTAGCAGACTACGCTCACGCCAAGCGGTAGCGCAGTCCGCAGCACCAAGTCGTACGCGAGGTTCCACAGAAGTGGCCCGAGGACTGACCCCTGCGGAACCCCACACACGACGTCCCTCTCCTGAACACTCCCGTAGCGCCCGGGGAAACAGACCCTCCTATCCGAGAGATAGGTCTTCAGTACGTTTCTGAGGTACGGCGGCACCTCGTGGCGTGCGAGCGCGCCCTCAATTGTCCGCCAGGGGAGAGAGTTGAACGCGTTCACAATGTCGAGGCTGATCGCCAAGACAACTCTCTCCCCGGAAACGGCCCGCTCCGCAGTCGCCCGCACACGCAGGATGGCGTCCACCGTGGAGTGCCCTCTTCGGAAACCGAATTGGCACTCCGACAGATCCGGGCCCTCACTTCCAAGATGTCTGCTGATACGAGTGGCAATAACACGCTCGAAGAGCTTGCCTACCTCGTCCAGCAGACATATTGGGCGGTATGCCGACGGCGAATCGGCTGGCCTGCCCCACTTGCGCAGGAGCACCAGCTTCGCCCGTCTCCACTCCGATGGGTATTGACCGCGACGAAGGCAGAGCGTAAACAGGCGCCGCAGTCTTTCGCCCAAGATGGGCAGCGCTGTCGCCCAGGCCCGGTCCGGGATGCCGTCGGGACCTGGGGCTGTGCTGCGCGACGACATGCGTCTGACCGCCCACTCCAACTCCGCCTCCGTCACGGCCAATTCGTCCGTCCAATCCGTTGAAACCGGTATCGCCGACAGATTGCCGGGGTCCTCCGGACTCCTGGGGAACAGGGTGTCGACCACCGTGGTCACAAACTCGGGATCAAGGGTCTCCGTGAGGGGAGGAACCCATGGGCGTAGCTTCCCCATTACCATCTTGTAGGGGCGCCCCCACGGATCCCTGTCCAATCCCTCCAGGAGCTCGTCCCAGCTCCCCGCCTTGCCGTCGGCGATAGCGGTCTGTAGTGCCACCGTCGCGGCCCGATACTCCCGGTACCTCTCCGCCTTCTCCTCCTCGGTAGAGGACCGTCGTCTTCGGGCACGCGTGTAGCGGCGTCTGGCGATCAGACATGCCGTGCGCAGCTGGGCGATATTCTGCGACCACCAGTAAGCCGGCCCCTTTCTGCCAGGTTTGGCCCTTGGCATTGCCGTGTCGCAGATCGCCACCATGTCATCACGGAGTCTGATCGCCTCTTCCTCTGGGTCTTCCATGGCCCCGCCGGAGTCTGACCAGTCCACTACATGGGCAGCGGCAACCAGCAGGTCTCTGTCGAGACGCCGGGTTGCCCAGCGCCGCAGTGGCTCTTCTCTACGGCGGGTCGCCTGTGTCATACTCGGGTGTGTGGGGGCTATATCCACGAGGATATGGCGGTGGTCGGAAAGAGTGACCAGGTCTTCCGCCACCCTCCAGCCAGTCACCAGGCGCTCAGCAGAGGGAGACGCCCACGAAAGATCGATGATCGACTCCCCCTGCAAGCGCACACATGTGCTGACAGTGCCCCGGTTCAGCAGCCTCAGATCAAGGCCGGCGGCCCACTCGAGGGTTGTATCACCCCTGGCGGTGTCTCGACTGCCACCCCACGCCCTGGAATGGGCATTGAAATCGCCCAAGACCAACACGGGGCGAGGGAGACAGCTCCGAACGCAGCCAGCCATTCCATCTAGCACCCCCTCGAATGTCGCTAAGCTGACGTTCGGGGATATGTAGCAGCCGATCACCGCCAAGGGGCCCCACTCAACTGCAACAAACCCCTGTCCGGAAAGGATCTTCGAACACGGGGGGTCGCCGCTACCACCACCCCAGTATATGGCCACCGACCCTGTGACATCGCCGAACCAGCGAGGGTGTTCCGGGACGTTCCAGGGCTCTGCTACCACTGCCAGTGAGACTGAACGCTCTGCGAGAGTTTGCAGGAGCAGGTCCTGTGCTCCCCGGCAGTGGCTCAGATTCCCCTGCAACATTTTAAGTAATGGAGCTCTAGGCATTACCGAGCTCCATACTTTCCTCGATCGGGTGACAGGACGAAGCGTCAGCAATAGCTGTCGCAGGCCCGTCCACCTGTTTCGAGTTGGTACCCGGTACCACCCCGCTTCCGTCGCGGCCTCTCCTTTGTTTTGGAGGCGTGCAATGTCTGCTACCAAGGCGGTGGTCAGCTCGTCGACCAGACTCCGCGCACAGCACGCACTTAGGCGCCTGCGCTTGGCAGTCACCGACTCGGTGCCCAGGGTCGCCGCACCTGTAGCAGGCATTGCTCCTGTCCTTCGTACTCCTGCATTGGTACCTGGTGTGGCCGGTCTCCAGGCAGCGGAAGCACTGCAGAGGGCGGGCAGTGAGGACATCCACTTTGGCCCAAAACCAGCCTATCCGAACCTTCTTTTCTTGGGCCAATTTGTGGACGGCTGTGAGGGGGCATCGCACCCAGGCCGTACTCAGCCGCGCAGAGGACCTGCGAATTTCGCCCACTTTCACGGTGTCTTCCGGACATCCGCAGGCCTCCGCGATCGCTTTGGCGACTTCCTGGCGAGAGACGGAGTCGTCCAAGTCAAACACCCGTATCTCGCCAGTCTTCATGGGCCGCGCCACCCTCACGCCCATCTCCGCCAACGCGCCATGTAGCTTAGCCGCGAGGGCGTCGGCCTTGCTGGCGCATTCCTCACCGGAGACCTCTAGCAGCAAGCCGCCGCTCAGGGACTTCTTCTGCCGGACCCCGTCAATGCCGAGGTCACGCAGGTCGACCTGAGCTTTGGCTGCCGCCATTGCCCGGCCCATGTCTACTGTGGCCTCCTCCGGAACCACAATGGTCACCGCCGCCGTCTTCGGCACCCGCGGCAGTCTTTTCTGTTTCCCTTTTTTCCTTGCTTTCTTTTTTCCTCCTTTTCCGACTTGGTCCTTTCTAGGCGGGCCTGACCTGCCCCTTCCCGGCTTTTGCACCGCCTGGTGACCGGCTTCTGCCCTTGCCGGAGTTCGGGTATGCGTCTGGCTACCGTCCGTATCTACCCTCACCAAAGCTCGGGTTTGCGTCCGGCTGCCATCCGCCTCCGCCCTCGCTGAAGCTCGGGCTTTCGCCCTCGCTTTGCGGCTGGTCACCACGCTCCAGCTCTCGCTGACTGGAGCAGGCGTAGGTACCTCCCTGGTTGGAGCTGCCGTTGGGCTGGGACGTTCCGAACCTTTCGGCTGCGAAGGCACCGTGGGTGCAGCGGCGGGGGTAGCCCTTTTTCCCAAAGGAGGTCTGATGGTCCTGTCCGGGAACAGTTCGGCTTTGAAAGCCGCGAACTTCCTTTCAATATTTTCGCCTACCCTGCGGTCGATCATCGCCACGAGCTTGTCCATGAGGACCTCGTCGGAGCTACGTGGCGCGACCTTTGTGGCGGCAGAGGCGTCATGTCCCGGCTTTCGCCCACTATCCTCCCGTTTGTGCAGCAAGCTGACCTCCTGCTTGAGCGCCTCTATCTGCCCTCTCAATTCGGAGATCTGCGACCGAAGCAGCGCATTTTCCCGCTCGAGGTGCTCAGCAGAACTCCGCTGAATCACCTCGGTGGCCGCTGCCTGGACATGCCTGACCGCCAGTCTCAGGGCCCGCACCATGTTGCCCTTGAGGTTCCTGGACTTGTCCGCAACCTTTTCAATGGTCTCCAGGTGCTCCATGATGCGAGCCCCCAGATCACCGGTTGGCTGATTCGCCATCTCCTTCTCTAGTTCAGAGGCAGTGGGCAGTGTGGCCTTTGCCTTCGTCCTCGCGACCGGGACCATAGGGTCCAAAAAACAGTCGTCGTCCTCTGGGGGCCTTACGGATTTCCGCTTCGGCCGCTCCCCTTCACTGCTGCCACCAGCAGCTGCCTGTGGTCGCTTTCGCGAGGCTATAGACGTGGCCGTGGCAGAGGACAGCCCTGAAACCGCCGACATCAGGGAGGTGTCTGATTCCTCCCCGTCAGTCGACAATATAGGCGTCCTATTTCCTCCCGCACGTGTTGTGCTGCGCGTTTTGCGCATCTCCTGAACAGGCACTGATGCCACCGGAACGTCACTGATAACAGTGCCATTATTCTCCTCCCTCTCCTTCTCCTCCGTATCACTTTTTTTGGGGTTTTTGGATGAATTAAAATTAAAAATAAAAGAAGGGTTTTCGGACATTTTATTTTGTTCCCACGAGTATGGGGGAAGTGTGGGTCCATCCGGGCAGTGCCCCCTGTACCCGGATAAGCCTACGCGTAACCCGTCACGGGGTCGGCCGGTGCCGTGACGGGAGTCGCACTAGAGACTGACCTCCCCGTCAGCCACGCATCCCCTCACGGTGCGCTGCCGCTTGGGATTGGGGTAATTTTTTATAGAGGTTTTCTTCCTCGCGGTCCGGCCAATTAAGGCAAGACCCTCGGTCCCACCCGAGGCCGCGAGACATGTCCACGACACCTCATTTGGGTGAGATTACGATATCGACGGTGGCTAGGTAAATTACCATCGCCTGCTCGCCGGCAGTGTGAGTGCACGTCGAGCCCGTCCCTGCTCCTCCACTGCGTCCTCTGCACGTCAGAGGAACGCGCGGAGCAACGCCACCTCGGCCGGTTATTCGCCATCGCTCGATAACTCATTGACTGATCGATGAGTGATCGAGCGATGCCCAGGGTGCACCACGAGGAGGTTACACGGCCCAGCACCCCAACCCAACCCAACCCAACCCAACCCAACCCAACCCAACCCAACCCAACCCAACCCAACCCAACCCAACCCAACCTAACCTAACCTAACCTAACCTAACCTAACCTAACCTAACCTAACCTAACCTAACCTAACCTAACCTAACCCAGTTGCTCTCCAAATCCCGTCGAGAACGCCACGCTTTTAAGTCGCTCCGCCTTTAAAAAATCGTAAAAGTGGTAAAAAGTGCTACGATTGTCGCGATTTTTGGAAAATATTGTTGTAAAGTGATTGTGACAGTGATTCTGAAGTGCTCTCATCAAAAACATCAGGTTCCATCGGCGAATTCGTCAAAACACGTGCTCACGACCACGTGCTCACCACTATTTCGGCGTGCGCTGCAAAAAGTAAATCGACAACCTACTACTTTTTTATCGTTGTTCGGTGGGCATCAATCCCCTCTATCCCCCACACAAGTTCCAGGATTTTCCACGCAGCCATTTCCTGGAAAAAGGGACTGACCCAGAAAAACCACGTGGTGACAAAATTGCAAATCATCACATTTTCAGAATTCCAAATACGGTCCCGGGTAGAAGAACTTACCCCAACATCAACGCAGTTTTCAGATCTCAAAAATCTGCATTATCCTTGGACCTATTCCTGTGTTTGTGTTTTGACCACGTGGTCGGCCTAGTTTTTACCTAATAACTCAAAAAATAGATCTGTGAGGCACCACTTTTTAACCACCCAGACGTGCCCACCCACGAGTTACACCATCTACCAAAAAACAGGATTTTTACGTCCCACCACAATCGGGATAAACAGGGATAAAGAAAAACCACGTGTTTACGAAATTCGCTGACTTAAGCATTCGCCGATTTTTGAAAGTGGCATTCTGAAGACAGCGCTTTGGTGAGTGTTTCTCTTTTTTCCGCTGCCCCGGACTCCGTAAATTAAGGACGATACAAGGATTACAAGCTTGGTGCTGCTAGCTCGGATTTACCCCCGCTACTAATCGTCTCCTGGGGATCCATATACCACCGGCATATCGCTCGCAGACCTGTAGCTGATAGCTGAGTAAACAAGCTTTCACCGGAACCTAGTCCTGCATTTTTGGAGCCTACACAAGCAGCATTTCTTGTAATTAGGTCAACGGAGAAACATTCTCGGAACCGCATTTGTAAGTTTGTCGCGCAAACGGGAAGAGATATACCAGCTGAGTTTGGGCTCATTAGAAAGGTAATTATAAGGCGCACCTTACCCCTACAGTCACGGTGACCTCTGACCCTCACCCTTTGACCTTTAACCTTTAAATCCCCCTTTTCCGTTGAACAAGACCACAGATCCTTTCTTTTTCTTCACATATTTCCCCTATCACCCACCCCTCAGCCACCGCCGCGCCTAACCACAATGTCTGGACGCCCATCAGCCCAGCCCTCCAAAGCTAAAAAGAGCCCAGTCGACAAGTACAAGGCTCTACGCAAAAGAGTCTTCCCAAAATCGGCTGCGACAACAATAGCAGGACCATCAACGGCAACGATGGCTGAAGTCGCAACAACACCGACGGCTGAACTCTCAGGAACACCAAGGGTAGAACCTGCAACAACACCCCTATGCACACAACGCACATCACAGAGCAACGAAGAAGGAGAACTGACAGCCACTCCGAGCGCAACCAGCCCAATACGGGTAGTTCGCGCACGAATCGACTCGTACAGCACAATTCGCTCGGAGACCAGCAGTGAGGCACAACCGCCGGCACAAGAGTCAGAGGCTGACGCTGAGTGGCCTGAGGAGAGCCTCACCACCGGGACGGGAAGACTCAGCATGCTCCCCTCTAGCTCCAAACACACGGGAATCGCTATGGACTTGGCTACGAACCGCGCCAACGAACTTTTACAAGCCGGCAAAACAGCACTAGAAACGGCCGGCAATATGAAGAGGGAGAACAAAGCTATCGCGCACGAATGTCTCCAAGAAATGTACGAGGTGGTCCTGGCACTTTCAGACTCGAGATCCAGGCATCGCCTTAACCTGGAGCAAGAAAGAGCGAGAGCTGCGCGAGAGCTGGTGCGTATAGAGAGGGCCCACGCAAAACAGCTGGCCGAACTGTTTGCTGAGTCCACCAAGAAGTCCCAAGCCAGTTTTGATCTGCTCCAGGACGTCCGAAAATCCACCGAGAGCATCCGTAGCTGGCTCAGCTTCGAGCTCGACGGACCCCTGAAAGCTATTGCGGCAGTCAGGTCGGAAGTGAGCGAAATGTCAAAACATCACCAAGCCCACCCAGCAATAATGCCCATTTCCCCCGGTATTCCAGCGCCTTCTATGGACTGCACGGAACGCCTCGGGACCATCGAGGAGCTATTGAGAGAATCGGCCAGACAACTAAAAGACCTGCGGTACAGAATCGAGGTCATCGCCGAATCTCACAGGCAGGAAATGGTCCCAGTCAGAGCGACAAGTCCAGCAGACGCAAGACTAGAAGAGAAAATAGAGGAGCTGAAGACAATGCTCCGGGGAAAGACTGACCACCCCCAGGCGAACGCGGCTCCCCAACTCGAAGAAATCGGAATACAACTTCGAGCGACGAAAGAGGCTGTAGCGCACCTGGCAGCCGAAACGAAGTTGCACAAACCTCTTCAGGAAGAGACCAGAGCAGTCAATTCCAAACTGGAATTGCTCAGGAAAGAGGTCTCTGAACTGAAAGACACAACGATCGAGGTCTCTGCACCAATCAGGGTAGCCGTGGAAGAAGCCCACAAGAAGGTCGCCGAGCTAAGCACCAGAACACCCCAGACAACTGAAAATAACCGCAAGAAAACCAAGGAAGCCAGGCCAGCCCCCACACCAATGCCAAAGCACGCACTGATCCTCGAGTCCATAGATCCCCGACACACCAGCGACGACGTGGCGAAGCAAATCAAATCAAAGGTGGATGTCATACAGAAGGGGATAAGGGTAAATCGACTTGCCAAAATCAGCAAGCAAAGGCTTATAGTCAACTGCGACTCCGAGGAGGACAGGCAGCAATTACAGGAGGCCATCAAGACATCGGGAACTACACTGACGGTGTCCCAGGCTAAGGCGAGAAATCCCCAGTTGCGACTCTTAGGGGTAATTACAGACCTAAGTAACAAAAACATAGAGGACGCAATTGGGAATCAAAATAGCCAACTCCTGGCGGAGCTCAAGCCAGAGGAAAAAGCTTTCAAAGTCCTCAGGAGGGTAAAGGGCCGCACGCGTGAGATCACGAACGTAATTCTAGAAACCTCACCGGCAGCTTGGAAACTGATCAAAGATCAAAAGCTCCGAATCGGCTACCAGATAATTATGGCAGTCGACCAGTCCCCGGCGATCCAGTGCTACAAATGCATGGCCTTTGGACACCGAGCAGCCCACTGCAGGGAAACCACAAGGTGCGGTTATTGTAGCGGGGAGCACGACACGCGATCGTGCAACCGCGCGAACACGACCCCTAACTGTACCAACTGCGCAGCCCTGCGCGAAGGGCCACATCCGCACCCGGCATACAGCTCCGAGTGCCCCGAGTTCATCAAGTGGGATAGAATTGCTAGGTCATCAGTAGCCTATTGCTAAAGTGGCCAACGGCACCGACACAGATCAAATACGCGTCGTGCAAATTAACTTAGGCAGAGGGTACGCAGCTATGAAGGAATGTGTAAACGAAGCCGTCAACAGGAACACCTCGCTGTTACTACTACAGGAACCATATGTGGGAGCCAACGCACAAGTGGTACTCCCATACAGAGTAGTACAGAAGAACACCAACAGCAAGGACTATCCGGTTAAGGCAGCAATCGTCTTTCTCGACCCGAATATCAGAGTTATCGAGAACCCGGATCTTATCACGGAAACCATAGCGGCAGCAATAGCCGTTATAGGCAACAAGCACGTAGGATTTATCAGTGCGTATTTCGACAAGACCCGGGACATCGACAGAGATCTGGACCACATCAGAGTCATTATCGAGGCCCTGGGGGTTGACCACATAATACTAGGGGGTGACCTGAACGCCAAGAGCCCATGGTGGGGAGCAGATGAAGAAGACCACCGGGGCAGCATGGTAGTAGAATCGCTCGCCAGACTAAATCTCGATGTGGTCAACACTGGAAGCCTCCCAACCTTTCACATCCACAGAGGGGACCATCTGTACCAAAGCCACGTGGATGTCACCATCGCCTCAAATTCTGCAGCACGATTGGTCAGTGACTGGAAAGTCGATCCGGACTACTGCACCTTATCCGATCACAGGGCTCTCACTTTTAATCTTCTTCTGGGCCACTCCAATACCAGAGAGATACCGAGGCGCTCCACTCGGAAATACAATACTGGAAAAGCTGACTGGAGCGCATTCAGAAAAATTCTCACAAGAGAATTGGCCTTGAAGAACCTCCTGGAACACCATATCGCCCAGGCCAACAACCCGGAAGACCTCGATAACATAGTAAAATCCTACCACAATTGCATAGACGAGGCATGCGCTAAATCTATGCCACTATTACCGAATGTCATCCGACCGGGAAGAAACAAATGGTGGAACAAAGAACTGACCACGAAGAAGAAAAACGCGATTCGGCTCAGGAGAAGAATCAAACACGCCAACCCCAGAAGACAGCCGCTCGTGGTTGACGAGTACAAGGCGGCACTGCAGGACTATAAGGCTTCAATCCTCGAAGCCATCACCTCCAGTTGGAAGGAGTTCTGCATTGGCCAGGACAAGGAGGGTCTGTGGAAGAACGCCTACAAAATCATTAAGAGGAGCGCACAAAAGGAAGAGGACAAACTCTTACGTTCGCCCTCGGACGGTAACATCCTGTCCTCAAAGGAGTCGGCTCTGCTACTCGCCGATACATTCTACCCTCTTGACGACCAGACCACAGACACCCCCGAGCAAGCCCTGGCCCGGGCCGCTTCGTACCGTATCATTAACAGCCTCAACCAAGAACATAATTACGACCCATTGCCGTTCACCTCGGCTGAAATAGAGACGGTCTTTTCCAATATGAGCACCAAGAAAGCACCTGGGCTCGATGGCTTCACCGTCGACATCTGCAGGGCAGCTTATTCTACGAATATGACAACTCTTCTCGCCGTATACAACAAGTGCCTAGACCTAGGGTACTTCCCCCGTGCATGGAAGTCGGCTGTAATTAAGGTCATCCCAAAAGCCGGCAGGGACGATTACACGATCCCGAAATCATACCGACCAATCGGACTGATACCTGTTTTGGGGAAGATTCTAGAAAAACTTTTCGCTAGCAGAATCCTGTGGCAACTTGGACGAAATAAGCTGGACCCTAGGCAATACGGTTTTATGCCACAAAAATCCACCGAGGACGCCCTGTACGATGCGATCAATATTATCAGGGGAGCGGTAACTAGCAAGAAAATCGCAATTGCCGTCTCCCTGGACATCGAGGGGGCTTTTGACAACGCTTGGTGGCCCGCAATAATAGCACAGCTGCGAAGCAAGGGCGTTGACGACACCATGCTTAAGCTAGTCTCTAGCTACCTGTCAGATAGAGAGATTCAACTCCGCTACGCCGGGGAACAGGTCAGTAAGCGAACTAACAAAGGATGCATACAGGGCTCTACTTGCGGACCTTTGCTCTGGAACGTTCTACTTGACGGACTACTACAAGACCTGCGGGACGACGAAGTGCACGTGCAAGCCTTCGCAGATGACGTCCTACTCATAGCCGTCGGTAATTCTGAAGGAGCACTGCAGACCCTCATAAATAACACCTTGGCCAAGGTCTTGGAATGGGGCAAGCGCAACAAGCTCAGCTTTGCTCCTCACAAAACACAAGCCATCCTCTTCACCAGGAAACTCAAGTACACACAACCTCGACTTGAGATGGGAGGAACTGTCATCAGCTACAGTGAGACTGTTAAAGTTCTGGGACTGACAATAGATAAAAACCTCGGCTTCACCCAGCATATCGACCAGGCTAGCAAAAAGGCGATTAACATCTACAAGTCTGTTTCAAGGATGGCCAGAGCTCAATGGGGACTTAACCCGGATGTCATCAAGACGATATATACGGCCGTCATTGAACCAGTACTGTTATATGCCGCCTGTGTCTGGGCTACCAACTGCAACAAAGTCCAGATACAAAAGCGCTTGGATAAGATCACGCGTATGTTTGCCATAATGATTTCAAAGGCACACAAGACGGTCTCCCTCACCTCGGCATGTATCCTTGCAGGAGTACTTCCGCTTGACCTAAGGGCCATGGAAAACAAGGAGATCTTCGAACTGAAACGAGGCAAACCTTTTGATCTCCTTCCTGACCGGGAGATTGAAATGCCTGACAGCCCCTTCTGCCAACCACATCCGGCAAGTAGATGCACACTAGCATTCAGGGGCATAAGCACAGCAGAAGATCTCGGGGCCATCGGAGAACAGATACAGGTATATACGGATGGAAGCAAGATCGAGGGCAAGGTCGGAGCCGCCGCCACTGTTTGGATAGACGGTCGGGAGGCCATGTCCAAGAAGATCCCCCTTGCGGATTACTGCACGGTTTATCAGGCGGAATTAGCAGCCATAACGAAAGGTATAGAGGTAGTCGATCGCAGCAAATACACCGGGAACATTGCCATCCTCAGCGATTCCCGGTCTTCTCTGGAGAGCCTCTGCGGCGTCCACTCCCTCCACCCGCTTGTGACTAACATCAGGCGGCAAATCCATTGCCTTTCCACTCGAGGCAGGCAGGTAAGCCTATACTGGGTGAAGGCACACGTCGGCATCCCTGGAAACGAGAGAGCGGACCATTTGGCGAAGGAAGCGGCGCTTAAGTCCAAAACGGCGCCGCTCTACGACCTATTTCCATTGTCCTTCGCCAAGCGAAGTCTTCGCAGCAGAACCCTGGGAAAGTGGCAGAGCCGGTACATCGCCAGCACTTCCGGCTCAGTCACGAAGATCTTTTTCCCGGATGTTAAGGAAGCTCACCATACAATGAGGAAACTGCGATTAGACAACCAATTGGCACAACTGCTGACAGGGCACGGAGGATTTAGAGCATACCTGCATAAGTTCCATCTCCACGACAATCCTCAATGCACCTGCGGTCACGCAGTGGACGAAACACTCCAACACGTCATCTTGGAGTGCCCCAGGTTCTGTCGCAGGCGATGGGAATGCGAGATGAAGCTTGGATTCCCCCTGGACATCCCTACCCTGAGAGAGGCCCTCAATAACGACACGCATAGACCCCACTTCTTGGAGTTCGCCGTGCACGTCATCAAAGAGACTGGCAGGGCAAACGGGTCTAGGGTCACAAATTGAATTGCGAATACTCTTGTTGCAGGAGACAAGATGTCCGATTCGCCCTGCACACCAACTTTCCAGCGAATGGCACCGGAAGTGTATCTCCAACCGTCCTTAACTAGCACCGGCACTGTGCTGCACCGAACATTCAATGGTGCAATAGTGCAGGATGTCAGGCTTGTGAGATCCAGCTCTACACAGACTGACATCCCTGCATCACAGACACCATCAGCACTCCCCAGTGAAGCTATCACCACCGCATCCACTGCCACTGGGACACGACCTGGCGACATCTACAACAACATAGAAGAAGCCATGGCCTTGTCCACACTGCAACGCAACGGTGTTATGGAAGAAGTCAGAAGATACTTGGCGTATTACTGTCACCACCCAGAAGAAGCAATACAAGGAGAAACAAGGGTCGTACTCAGAGCCAGAATTAATAACTACGGGCTCCCACGCTGCGATACTGACCTAAGAGACCTCTACACCAAGTCTCTCATACGTCAGGGCTTCAAAACTGAAGAAGTCACCTGGGATCTGGAGTGCCTTCGTCGTTCTCTCGAAGCGGAGAAGATGATACAGCTTCAGCGCTCCAGAACCGCTACAGCAGCATACTTCCAACCGGTCCCCAGACGAGGACAACCATCTGGATGGGGACGCTGTGACCCTGAGACATGCACCATCCTATAACCGCTTTGACACGTACCGGGTGAGAATGAGTTCAGGCGCAGAGTATCCCCCACCCCATCTTGCCGCGGTTGCGGCGCACCTCGGGAATTGTTGCTGACAGGGCTTAGACTGCCGGCCTTCACCGAATGCTCCTCGGTCCTCCGCCTGGCCGGACGCGCGGTGCTGTTCATAAGACACTGCTGCGTCGGCCGGGGTACGGGGGGCCCGCACCGACCTGTGATGCTAAGTGCCTTCGTCAAGTGTAGTGTGTTAAGTGCAGTGCAGTGAACCAGTGTATTGCAACTTAGTTCAAATGCATACATAATTATAAAATAGTGAAAAGACCAAAGACTTAAAACAAGTTAGTAGACTTAAAACAAGTGAGCAGCGAGCGAACAATTAAGGGACACTAAGGTAGACAAGGCCAGCTCCCGTCGGGGGCATTATACTTGGATAAGGTGGGGGCCGCAAGGCCCCCCCACTTCGCAATGTATTAGGACCCGCCACCCTTCCTGTAAAAACCAAGAACCTGTCTCCCTGTGTTTTTATCTCCCTGCCCTCGCTCCATAATCAAAGTTCTACCCCATGCAGCCAGGGTCACCTGGGGTGCACGCTCCGCGGGTGACTCTTTGTGCTGCAGCGGGTAAGGTGAAGGAAAACACTAAAAAACCAACCTAGTTTTACAGTTTAGTATAAGGGCTACCCCATGCAGTCGGGGTCGCTCGCGGTGTTCGCACCGCTAGTGACTCTTTGCACTGCAGCGGGTAAGGTGAAGGAAAACACTTAAAAACCAGCCTAGTGTAAGTCTTAGCATAGGTCTACCCCATGCAGTCGGGGTCACTCGCGGTGTTCGCACCGCTAGTGACTCTTTGCACTGCAGCGGGTAAGGTGAAGGAAAAACACTTAAAAACCAGCCTAGTGTAAATCTCAGTTTTAGTATAGGTCTACCCCATGCAGTCGGGGTCACTCGCGGTGTTCGCACCGCAAGTGACTCTTTGCACTGCAGCGGGTAAGGTGAAGGAAAACACTTAAAAACCAACCTAGTGTAAGTCTTAGTATAGGTCTACCCCATGCAGTCGGGGTCACTCGCGGTGTTCGCACCCCTAGTGACTCTTTGTACTGCAGCGGGTAAGGTGAAGGAAAACACTTAAAAACCAATGTAGTGTAGTCTTAAAACCAATGTGTGTAGTGTGTAAAACCAATGTAATGTAATGTAGTGTAGTCTAAAATCCATATGTAATTATAATGCATGTAGTAGTTGTACTTCGTAAAAGTAGCAATAGAGAGCAACCAAAAAAAAAAAAAAAAAAAAAAAAAAAAAAAAAAAAAAAAAAAAAAACCAGGATTGCGATATTGTTTTAAAATAACATAGGTTTAAAGAATGCTGGAAGAGCCATACCAGCAGTTCTGACAGGCGCGTTCGTCTCGCGGTGGATGGGAATTTTAAAGACCATACCTTAGCGGCTCATAAATCATACACGCCCACCCTATCCGCCAGCCAGACGAACGCGCACTCTCTTTAAAAAAAAAAAAAAAAAAAAAACCTAACCTAACCTAACCTAACCTAACCTAACCTAACCTAACCTAACCAGTGGCACGCTCCCAGCGGTCGAGAGAGCATCAAAACAACCGAGCTCCGCGTTAAAAATTCATAAAAGTGGTAAAAGTGTAACAAAATAGCAAGTGTTTGGTATCAACAGATTCGTAACGGCGTCAGCTACTCAATGATAGTACTCTCATCAAGATCAGACAATATTTCAAAGTGCAGTGACCAAAAAAAAAACCACATTAAGTGAGAAATTCGTAACCAAAATTTCAGTTTTTGGCGTGCGGCGCCGTTTTTGTCGCGATAACACAGTGATTTTTTGTGCGCAAAACAAGTGTATCAGTGCCTTTCATATACCAGTGAAATTTGAGGAAAATCCGGTAAGCCGTTTCCGAGATATGACACTTTTCACCAAAACCACGTGGAGGCCTAACTTTTTTTCTAGATAAGTTAGAACAATTCTAGAAATGCCTGGAGGTCGGCCCTAACACCCCGAGACTGGAACATATTAGAAATCAAATTTTCCACTGACGGCTGAACCTCCAGGGGCTATTTTCAGAAATTTGCCAAACAACTTAATTTTCGACTGCAAATAACTGGAAAGGAAGATCTATAACCCCCACATATAACAGTACAACAAGATAGTACACATCTTCCTCAATCAGAAGAGACTAAAATCAGATTTTTCCATAAAGAAACTCAATAGTTATGAAGTTTTTCCTGCCGGAGGGTCGCTGACCGCAACTACCACATAAGTTTGTCGGATGAATAACCTGGAAACGGTGCGTCGCAGCGAATTGAAACTTAGTAGTAATCATTTTTTCACCATCCCGAACAATAGTAACAAGTTAGTTTTTGAATATCTTTTAAAATAAAAAAGTCAATTTCAAAATCAAATTACGTAAACCGGAATATTTCTGTAAGCAAACTTTAACTGTACCGTACGCGTGCCTCCGCTTTCCATCGATCGTCAGGAACCTGCAGGTACTACCTTTCAACACCAGTCACTACTCCATCACCACTGCCCCCCCTTCATCACCAGCAGGCGCCAAACTTCAAAATGGCTCCCGCCAGCGTTCGTCCCGAACTGCCAGCCACTGCGGATGATGTAGCCGATAGGGATTCATACATCGAGATCGTTTTGAAGCTAGTAACCTGCATCACAGGGGCAGTTAATGAAACGAAAAGCGTCACCGCCGGTAATAAACGCCTCATATGCGCCGCGGCGGAGGAGATCAGACGCGCCACGCGATCTCTGGTGAAGACGACAACCTCGGAACCCCTAGCTTTGACACCATCCCAACTCCAACCTACTTCAGAAGGACTTAAGTCTGACATAGTTGCCTGCGTAAGAGAAGAATTTCAAAAACTCGCTCAGCGGCTACCCACCACCATCGTGCAACGAGACCCGGTACCAAAAGAGCGCTTCAACAACACCTATTCTCAAACCTCCAGGAAGTTAGCACCGCACTTAAGAGTAACAACAATTTTGAAGCTTGTTCCGGATTGTTCTAGGTTTGTTCTACTTTGTTCCAAAACGGCATAGCGCTGAGAATGAAACTTTCAGAAAAAATGAGAAAAAACTCATTTTTGAGCTGGCACCGCACTTTGAAGGTATTGCGATTTTGACGGTTGTTCCAGGTTGTTCTAGGTTTGTTCTATATTGTTCCAAATTATTGAGTTCGAGAAAAATTTATTTCTTATAAATTTTGAGCAAAATCATTTTTGAGCTGGCACCGCACTTTGAAGGTATTGCGATTTTGACGGTTGTTCCAGGTTGTTCTAGGTTTGTTCTATATTGTTCCAAATTATTGAGTTCGAGAAAAATTTATTTCTTATAAATTTTGAGCAAAAGCACATCGAGCTATCGAAATTCAAATGGTTGTCCTGAGTTGTTCTAGCGATTTTTGGCGAGTTTAGCGGTTGTTCCAGGTTGTTCTATCTTTGTTCTATCCTGTTCCAAAATATTGCCTTCGAATAAAGTTTATTTTTCGCGAAATTAAGAAAATTTTGAAATCGAGATTCTAATGGTTTTTCCGAGTTGTTCTAGCCATTTTTGGCGATTCTAACGGTTGTTCCAGGTTGTTCCAGCTTTGTTCTTTGCTGTGCCAAAAGGTTGCGTTCGAAAAAATCAAATTTTTACAAATTTCACGGAAAATAAATTTTGAGCATCGAGCTATCGAGATTCAAATGGTTGTCCTGAGTTGTTCTAGCGATTTTTGGCGAGTTTAGCGGTTGTTCCAGGTTGTTCTATCTTTGTTCTATCCTGTTCCAAAATATTGCCTTCGAATAAAGTTTATCTTTCGCGAAATTAAGAAAATTTTGAAATCGAGATTCTAATGGTTTTTCCGAGTTGTTCTAGCCATTTTTGGTGATTCTAACGGTTGTTCCAGGTTGTTCCAGCTTTGTTCTTTGCTGTGCCAAAAGGTTGCGTTCGAAAAAAATCAAATTTTTACAAATTTCACGGAAAATAAATTTTGAGCATCGAGCTATCGAGATTCAAATGGTTGTCCTGAGTTGTTCTAGCGATTTTTGGCGAGTTTAGCGGTTGTTCCAGGTTGTTCTATCTTTGTTCTATCCTGTTCCAAAATATTGCCTTCGAATAAAGTTTATCTTTCGCGAAATTAAGAAAATTTTGAAATCGAGATTCTAATGGTTTTTCCGAGTTGTTCTAGCCATTTTTGGTGATTCTAACGGTTGTTCCAGGTTGTTCCAGCTTTGTTCTTTGCTGTGCCAAAAGGTTGCGTTCGAAAAAAATCAAATTTTTACAAATTTCACGGAAAATAAATTTTGAGCATCGAGCTATCGAGATTCAAATGGTTGTCCTGAGTTGTTCTAGCGATTTTTGGCGAGTTTAGCGGTTGTTCCAGGTTGTTCTATCTTTGTTCTATCCTGTTCTAAAATATTGCCTACGAATAAAGTTTATTTTTCGCGAAATTAAGAAAATTTTGAAATCGAGATTCTAATGGTTTTTCCGAGTTGTTCTAGCCATTTTTGGCGATTCTAACGGTTGTTCCAGGTTGTTCCAGCTTTGTTCTTTGCTGTGCCAAAAGGTTGCGTTCGAAAAAAATCAAATTTTTACAAATTTCACGGAAAATAAATTTTGAGCATCGAGCTATCGAGATTCAAATGGTTGTCCTGAGTTGTTCTAGCGATTTTTGGCGAGTTTAGCGGTTGTTCCAGGTTGTTCTATCTTTGTTCTATCCTGTTCCAAAATATTGCCTTCGAATAAAGTTTATTTTTCGCGAAATTAAGAAACTTTTGAAATCGAGATTCTAATGGTTTTTCCGAGTTGTTCTAGCCATTTTTGGCGGTTCTAACGGTTGTTCCAGGTTGTTCCAGCTTTGTTCTTTGCTGTGCCAAAAGGTTGCGTCCGAAAAAAATCAAATTTTTACAAATTTCACGGAAAATAAATTTTGAGCATCGAGCTATCGCGATTCAAATGGTTGTCCTGAGTTGTTCTAGCGATTTTTGGCGAGTTTAGCGGTTGTTCCAGGTTGTTCTATCTTTGTTCTATCCTGTTCCAAAATATTGCCTTCGAATAAAGTTTATCTTTCGCGAAATTAAGAAAATTTTGAAATCGAGATTCTAATGGTTTTTCCGAGTTGTTCTAGCCATTTTTGGCGATTCTAACGGTTGTTCCAGGTTGTTCCAGCTTTGTTCTTTGCTGTGCCAAAAGGTTGCGTTCGAAAAAAATCAAATTTTTACAAATTTCACGGAAAATAAATTTTGAGCATCGAGCTATCGAGATTCAAATGGTTGTCCTGAGTTGTTCTAGCGATTTTTGGCGAGTTTAGCGGTTGTTCCAGGTTGTTCTATCTTTGTTCTATCCTGTTCCAAAATATTGCCTTCGAATAAAGTTTATTTTTCGCGAAATTAAGAAAATTTTGAAATAGAGATTCTAATAGTTTTTCCGAGTTGTTCTAGCCATTTTTGGCGATTCTAACGGTTGTTCCAGGTTGTTCCAGCTTTGTTCTTTGCTGTGCCAAAAGGTTGCGTTCGAAAAAAATCAAATTTTTACAAATTTCACGGAAAATAAATTTTGAGCATCGAGCTATCGAGATTCAAATGGTTGTCCTGAGTTGTTCTAGCGAATTTTGGCGAGTTTAGCGGTTGTTCCAGGTTGTTCTATCTTTGTTCTATCCTGTTCCAAAATATTGCCTTCGAATAAAGTTTATTTTTTGCGTAATTAAGAAACTTTTGAAATCGAGATTCAAATGGTTTTTCCGAGTTGTTCTAGCCATTTTTGGCAATTCTAACGGTTGTTCCAGGTTGTTCCAGCTTAGTTCTTTGCTGTGCCAAAAGGTTGCGTTCGAAAAAAATCAAATTTTTACAAATTTCACGGAAAATAAATTTTGAGCATCGAGCTATCGAGATTCAAATGGTTGCCCTGAGTTGTTCTAGCGATTTTTGGCGAGTTTAGCGGTTGTTCCAGGTTGTTCTATCTTTGTTCTATCCTGTTCCAAAATATTGCCTTCGAATAAAGTTTATTTTTCGCGAAATTAAGAAAATTTTGAAATCGAGATTCTAATGGTTTTTCCGAGTTGTTCTAGCCATTTTTGGCGATTCTAACGGTTGTTCCAGGTTGTTCCAGCTTTGTTCTTTGCTGTGCCAAAAGGTTGCGTTCGAAAAAATCAAATTTTTACAAATTTCACGGAAAATAACTAGGAAAAAATAACAGAAAAATAAAAATAACAGGATAGAACAAAGATAGAACAACCTGGAACAACCGCTAAACTCGCCAAAATTCGCTAGAACAACTCAGGACAACCATTTGAATCTCGATAGCTCGATGCTCAAAATTTATTTTCCGTGAAATTTGTAAAAATTTGATTTTTTTCGAACGCAACCTTTTGGCACAGCAAAGAACAAAGCTGGAACAACCTGGAACAACCGTTAGAATCGCCAAAAATGGCTAGAACAACTCGGAAAAACTATTAGAATCTCTATTTCAAAATTTTCTTAATTTCGCGAAAAATAAACTTTATTCGAAGGCAATATTTTGGAACAGGATAGAACAAAGATAGAACAACCTGGAACAACCGCTAAACTCGCCAAAAATCGCTAGAACAACTCAGGACAACCATTTGAATCTCGATAGCTCGATGCTCAAAATTTATTTTCCGTGAAATTTGTAAAAATTTGATTTTTTTCGAACGCAACCTTTTGGCACAGCAAAGAACAAAGCTGGAACAACCTGGAACAACCGTTAGAATCGCCAAAAATGGCTAGAACAACTCGGAAAAACCATTAGAATCTCGATTTCAAAATTTTCTTAATTTCGCGAAAGATAAACTTTATTCGAAGGCAATATTTTGGAACAGGATAGAACAAAGATAGAACAACCTGGAACAACCGCTAAACTCGCCAAAAATCGCTAGAACAACTCAGGACAACCATTTGAATCGCGATAGCTCGATGCTCAAAATTTATTTTCCGTGAAATTTGTAAAAATTTGATTTTTTTCGGACGCAACCTTTTGGCACAGCAAAGAACAAAGCTGGAACAACCTGGAACAACCGTTAGAACCGCCAAAAATGGCTAGAACAACTCGGAAAAACCATTAGAATCTCGATTTCAAAAGTTTCTTAATTTCGCGAAAAATAAACTTTATTCGAAGGCAATATTTTGGAACAGGATAGAACAAAGATAGAACAACCTGGAACAACCGCTAAACTCGCCAAAAATCGCTAGAACAACTCAGGACAACCATTTGAATCTCGATAGCTCGATGCTCAAAATTTATTTTCCGTGAAATTTGTAAAAATTTGATTTTTTTCGAACGCAACCTTTTGGCACAGCAAAGAACAAAGCTGGAACAACCTGGAACAACCGTTAGAATCGCCAAAAATGGCTAGAACAACTCGGAAAAACCATTAGAATCTCGATTTCAAAATTTTCTTAATTTCGCGAAAAATAAACTTTATTCGTAGGCAATATTTTAGAACAGGATAGAACAAAGATAGAACAACCTGGAACAACCGCTAAACTCGCCAAAAATCGCTAGAACAACTCAGGACAACCATTTGAATCTCGATAGCTCGATGCTCAAAATTTATTTTCCGTGAAATTTGTAAAAATTTGATTTTTTTCGAACGCAACCTTTTGGCACAGCAAAGAACAAAGCTGGAACAACCTGGAACAACCGTTAGAATCACCAAAAATGGCTAGAACAACTCGGAAAAACCATTAGAATCTCGATTTCAAAATTTTCTTAATTTCGCGAAAGATAAACTTTATTCGAAGGCAATATTTTGGAACAGGATAGAACAAAGATAGAACAACCTGGAACAACCGCTAAACTCGCCAAAAATCGCTAGAACAACTCAGGACAACCATTTGAATCTCGATAGCTCGATGCTCAAAATTTATTTTCCGTGAAATTTGTAAAAATTTGATTTTTTTCGAACGCAACCTTTTGGCACAGCAAAGAACAAAGCTGGAACAACCTGGAACAACCGTTAGAATCACCAAAAATGGCTAGAACAACTCGGAAAAACCATTAGAATCTCGATTTCAAAATTTTCTTAATTTCGCGAAAGATAAACTTTATTCGAAGGCAATATTTTGGAACAGGATAGAACAAAGATAGAACAACCTGGAACAACCGCTAAACTCGCCAAAAATCGCTAGAACAACTCAGGACAACCATTTGAATCTCGATAGCTCGATGCTCAAAATTTATTTTCCGTGAAATTTGTAAAAATTTGATTTTTTTCGAACGCAACCTTTTGGCACAGCAAAGAACAAAGCTGGAACAACCTGGAACAACCGTTAGAATCGCCAAAAATGGCTAGAACAACTCGGAAAAACCATTAGAATCTCGATTTCAAAATTTTCTTAATTTCGCGAAAAATAAACTTTATTCGTAGGCAATATTTTAGAACAGGATAGAACAAAGATAGAACAACCTGGAACAACCGCTAAACTCGCCAAAAATCGCTAGAACAACTCAGGACAACCATTTGAATCTCGATAGCTCGATGCTCAAAATTTATTTTCCGTGAAATTTGTAAAAATTTGATTTTTTCGAACGCAACCTTTTGGCACAGCAAAGAACAAAGCTGGAACAACCTGGAACAACCGTTAGAATCGCCAAAAATGGCTAGAACAACTCGGAAAAACCATTAGAATCTCGATTTCAAAATTTTCTTAATTTCGCGAAAAATAAACTTTATTCGAAGGCAATATTTTGGAACAGGATAGAACAAAGATAGAACAACCTGGAACAACCGCTAAACTCGCCAAAAATCGCTAGAACAACTCAGGACAACCATTTGAATTTCGATAGCTCGATGTGCTTTTGCTCAAAATTTATAAGAAATAAATTTTTCTCGAACTCAATAATTTGGAACAATATAGAACAAACCTAGAACAACCTGGAACAACCGTCAAAATCGCAATACCTTCAAAGTGCGGTGCCAGCTCAAAAATGATTTTGCTCAAAATTTATAAGAAATAAATTTTTCTCGAACTCAATAATTTGGAACAATATAGAACAAACCTAGAACAACCTGGAACAACCGTCAAAATCGCAATACCTTCAAAGTGCGGTGCCAGCTCAAAAATGAGTTTTTTCTCATTTTTTCTGAAAGTTTCATTCTCAGCGCTATGCCGTTTTGGAACAAAGTAGAACAAACCTAGAACAATCCGGAACAAGCTTCAAAATTGTTGTTACTCTTAAGTGCGGTGCTAACTTCCTGGAGGCTATTCTCAAGCCGCCGCCTCTCCGGGCAGGCCGAGCGACACCGCCATGCCCCTACCAACGAGCAGGCCAGCCATCATAGTGACAGCGAAGCAACCTGTTAACACCCGTCAGGAAGCGGTGGAAGCATGGAAGCGCAGCATTACATTCAGAAACTCCACTTACGCCCCAACGCGCGTGCAAGCAGTATCCAATAATAAACTTAGGGTAGAATTCGAATCCACGGAGCACCGTGACGACACGCTGAGGCGGCTGCAGACAGCGGAACAAGTAAGTGCCGAACCTGCTCGCGCTATTAAACCAATGGTGCTCCTCAAGGGGATCTCTAAGGACGTCCCGTCCGAGGAGCTGGTGAGTGTCATCGCGAAACAAAACAGTACCCTTTCTGAGATGATCAATGGTGAAGAAGACCTTAGGGTCCGCTTTCTGCGAAACAATCGTAACCCCGCGCTTTACAATGCCGTGCTCTCGGCTCGCCCTGGCGTCTGGCGGGAGATTGTGAGAATGACGCGCATATGCGTGGATCATCAGCGAGTACACGCACAGGAATTTACTCCTTTTATACAGTGTCACCATTGCCTTTCCTTCGGACATTTGAAAACAAAATGCCCCGCTGATGAGAAACGCTGCGCGCACTGTGCGGAACCCGGACACATAACAACTGATTGTCCCTCGAAAGATCACCCAGTCAGTAAATGCTACAATTGCAATACACACAATAACCGATACAACACGACTCTTTCCACCACACACAAGGCCACTTCACATAACTGTCCACTGCTGCGAACCATCCAAGCTAAAATTAATAACAGGATAGATTATGGATCCAACTAGGCCCCAATACCATGTCATTCAGTGTAACACCGACCGCTCTAAACACGCGTTTCACGAACTATTAGTAAAATTTTTAAAGGGAGAATCAGATCTTCCATTATCGACCTCACTTTCGCCTCCGGCCGCGCCCACGATTTGATAAATTACTGGAACGTGGACTTAAGCATCTGCCCCTCTTCACAGCACAATGCGATATCTTTCTCTATCGAACGAAATTCTCACACTAACAGACAGACTCACAACAACTCAACTTTTCGTTATAAAACCTCTGGCGCAAACTGGTCTAATTTTAAAGACACCCTCCATACCCTGATGTCATTTTCAGATGTCCTAGATAGGAACATTAGAGACCTGGACGCAGGCGACCTGGAGTCTACCATAGACGACATAGTCAGCATCATTCACCAAGCGTGTGACGCGTCCATGCCTGTCAAGGGCAGTTCTGACGAGAAAGGTAGACCACCATGGTGGAACGAGGCTCTCGAAAATCTTAAAAGGCGCACCATCGAGGTCCACCATCGTCTCCACGCGGCAAAAAAACGCAACCTACCTCTACAGTCACTTATAAAAGAACAGAGCAGCATAAAAGGTGAATACGCGGCTGCCCTGCGGGCCGAGTCAACGAGGAGCTTTAGACAACTATGCGAGCTACAAACCAAAGAAAATGTGTGGTCCCTAACCAACCGCCTATTAAAAACCACCACACCGCGGCGACCACCTGCCACAGTAAAGATTGACGGGAGGTGCACGGTGGATGCCAAGGAAACAGCCGAGGCGCTGCTTAGCAACTTCTACCCAGACGATCCGCCGGACACTGAACCTCGTCACCACTCCCTTCGCGCTAATCTGGAGCAGCTGCCGGAAACGGACGATGACCCACCCTTCGAGGAGGCAGAAGTACTGGAGCTCCTCAAATCCATGAGCCCAAAAAAGGCCCCGGGGATGGATTCTTTAACATCAGACATATGCCTGCAGTTCACT